>JAQQZS010000010.1:3534433-3563500 GCA_030068045.1 Platyallabes tihoni | reverse complement strand
AGGGGAGATGGGGGAAGAGAGAGTGAGAGAGAGAGAGAGAGAGAGGGTAGGGAGGAAGAGAAATAGATAGCGAGAGGGGAGGGTGGAAGAGAGAGAGAGAGAGAGAGAGAGGGGGGGGGAGAGGAGAAAGGGGAGACAGAGACACACAGAGAGAGAGAAAGGGGGAGAAGATGGGGTGAGAGAGGGGGTGGGGTGTGAGAGAGGAGAGAGGGGTATATTATTATTATTATTATTTTATTATTTTATTATTATTATGTCTTTCTCTTCTCTCTTTTCATCACCAGTGTCTCTTTTTGACTGTATTGTTAATTGTGTGTAAATTTTGTTTCACTCCATTTATTCCTAGAATTATTTTCCGACTTGGTCGCAAAGTCTGTAACCGAGCTACTTCGGCAAAAAAAAAAATTTGACCTGACAATTAAGAAACCTTTAAATTCTTTAGAGAGAGAGAGAGAGAGAGAGAGAGAGAGAAAGGGGTGTGTGTATGTGTGTGTGTGTGTGTGAGAGAGAGTCGTAAACAGCTTATTATTTTCCTACTTGTTCCCAAAGACTGTAACCGAGCTTTGACAACCATATCTGTCCTGACAATTAAGCAATCTTTAATTTTCTTTGAAAAAAATTAAACAACTAAATTATGTATTATTTATTTTTAGGTGTGTGTGTGTGTGTGTTTGTGTGTGTGCGCGCGTGTGGTTGTCACGGTAATCGCCCCTTATATAAACTCGCCTCACTTCCGTGTCGGGCATCCCACGCATGTCTCCGGTTGTCATAGAAACCCGTTTGGCCTAGCGCGACCGGGAGGCCTCTTGGAGCGCGAGACAAAACAATAGCGTGACATCATCCGTCCATCCCTCCATCCCGCAGGACAGAAGAGAATAACCAAGAAGAAATGCTAATGCACATGTCAGAGGAGAGACGCGCTGCACATGTTGCATGTTCATATATATATATATATATATATAATGTAAAACTTATGGCTGCATTGATACCGCTATTGGTGTCAGATCATCTGTCTGATACCGTACTTATGTAAAATAATTACACCGCGATACTAACACGGGATGCTACGTGTTTTAAGCCTAGTGCGTGTTGTTGTTCTTATAAACAGACTTAACAACAGCACGTTCCTAAACACGAGGCAACCCACAACACCGACTAAGAGAGAAATCATATGTACAGACTACGCTAAAGTGTAAGTGATATCATGTTTTCCTCTGCGATTCAGAGTGAGAAATTCTGATGGAATGAGAACGATATTTTTTTTCCGCCAGCTAAACAAAGGAAAACGCTATTTGCCGTCTTCCACATCCACAAACCTACATGTGCTCTATTGGACTAATCATCCGACATAATCTGACCCGGCACGTGTGTTGTGCCTCTAGATCTCGTTTTTAATCTCAAAGCAGTTGATGAGTTTTGAAAAGCAGACACTGAGAGCCGCGGCTGGCTCCAACTCTCTTGCAACCCAAGGAGACTTGTTTGTCTGCTGCAGACTGGATCGTGTCCTCAAACAAACACTTCCACCAAGCTCCAGTGTTTGACAGGGTTGAATTTCAGGGATTCTGCTAGCCACAGAGGCAATGAACCAGCTGACACCAGATCCCTTGGACCCTTCATGTCTCATGACCCGGTGTATTATTTTTATCCTGGGAGTGTCTTGTGTTTCAGCAGAGGCATTGGTAGTTATTTTAGGCCGCTTGACATGTCATAGCCATCCATCCTCCACCCCAGAGACATTATTCCGAGGAGGTCACATTGGGCACTGTCCAATGTGAGAGTCAAATGTATGCCAGGAGAACATTTTCCACGCAGTCACACTGTCGCCAGCTTGTATGCTTGGCACCGGTCAGGATGGCTCCATGGACACAGGTTGCTTGCGCCAACTTGAAATAAAAGGAACCTGATATATATCTAAGCAAGCTTTTTACTATCTTCAGAGGTCTGGTTTTTAGGTCACTAGAAAGTTGTTGTGTTTTGAGAACAAGCGAGCCATGTGATATGGACTTCTATTGCAAAACCTGTTCTATGGCGTTCTGCACAACGGGGAGAAACGTGGATATAATTTGACAAGTTGTGGGTCTTCTGTTCGCGTTTTCATCCACGGGATTATCAATCGCTGGTAGTTATGTGCTTTTTTCCATTCACATATTTTATATTTTTATAAATTGATATTGTTTTTTATATACTGTAATGTAACCAAAATGTACATATACTGTATCCCACAGCTTATATTATCTAACAGTGTAAATACATTCACCCTTATCCAGAGCGACTTACATTTGTATTGACAGACTAACCCTAGGTTAAGGGCCTTGCTCAAGGGCCCAACAGGGAGATTTGGGATTTGAACCTGGGTCCTTTCGAACCATAGTCCAATGCCTTAACCACTGAGCTATCGCTAACCCGGATTAGATGAGAGTTTTTCCACAAGCGGTGATAATAGAGCATAACAGCACTGTTTTAACAAATATTAATTTCACTAACTGTGGGTCGCAGCATGGGTGAAAGTTGGTCTGTACAGTCCGCAGTAGTGAGGAAAGAGCAAAACCCACATTCAAAACCAGTCACAGATGCACTTTCAGCAAAAAAAACACATCTGATAATGTTATATCATGTTAAACAACGCTTTGTCCACTTGCATCTAAGTTGTTCTATTGACACCTAAGTTTCTTGACACCTAAGTTGAGCTAGAAAGTTAACTAGCATCTAACACAAGCCTACCTGACTTGACTTGGCTTGAATCCCATATCGCTCTCTTATCCCTGATCAAGGGCACTACTTGGTGTGTGGAACAAGGGATTAAACACCCTACAAACACAATAGCTTTCAATTTGACGCCATTTGGGATTCAACCCCAGACCTGAAAGTTAACAGAGCTGATATTCTAAAGTGGAAAAAGTGGAAATATAAAGAGAAACTTATGAGATATACAGAACGGTCCTCCATTGCCATAGTTTATTCTCCTCAACTTTTGGCTACATAATACCGGTAAGAATTTCAAACTACTTTCACCCATTAAATATGTCAGCTGTCAGTCACCAGGTCTCACCAGGTCCGCAGTTAGTTAGTTCTGTCAGTGTTGGAGGGATATGTGATGGCGGAGCAAAGTAACTGGTTAAATAAATACATTTATGAGTTAAATATGTTGCTAATAAATGGTGTTTGTGTAACTGTTGTAAAAAAACAAAAGCAATGTCACACTTGAGGCTGTGCTGTTGTGCTGAATATCAGGATGGCTCTGATGCCTTCAGTACTTCAGTACAGCCATGCTGATATTCATTACAGCAGTACTTCCTTTACAGTCATATTGCTTAATTAATCTTTGTCTATTTTCTCCTCCCTGCAGCTATGGCGATCATTTCCACCCTCGCTGTGCTTCTCTCTCTGCTTGTCTGCATTGGAGGCTCATCTCCTACAGAATCTGATCCTCCTCCAAAAGGGTGTGGCTCAGGTGTCCATCCATCTTACCGGCTCCTGTGTGACCTCGAGTCTGTGTGGGGGGTTATTTTAGAGGCCGTGGCATGTGGTGGTGCCATTTCAGCTCTCGTACTTTTCGCTATTCTGCTATCAAAGCTGAAAATGGTGACTGAGCCAGAGCAGCGCAGCGGTGTCGGGCCTCTCCTGCTGCTGCTGCTGAGTACAGTTGGCCTGTTTTGCCTGTCTCTGACGTTCATGGTGGGACATGGCGAGACGGTGTGTGTGTTGCGCCGCGGGATGTGGAGCTCACTTTTCGCTCTGTGTTTTTCGTGCCTGTTGGTGCAGGCAGTGCGTCTACGGAAGCTTGCAACAGGGAAACGCAGCCCATCAGGCGGCTCACTCTCGGCGCTAGCATTCGGTCTTGCACTCGTCCAGGGAGTCATCAGTGGAGAGTGGCTGTTACTGACGGTGGCGCGTGAGGGCCGCAGCGCCTGCGATTACCCACCGCTGGACTTTGCACTAATCTGCGGATACACATTAGGACTGCTGCTCACATCGACAACAGTCTCGCTTGGAGTCCTTTTGTGTGGTGCGAGGCACGTAGACGATGCAGCTAGGAAGAAGAGACGCAGATGGAGTTGCAATGGGGTCTGGCTTTTCCTCTCCTGCCTCGTCTCCCTCCTCGTTTGGGCTGCATGGCTCGGATTTTACCTCTACGGTAAAGCTCCTGGAAAAAACACCATGATCAGCGAGACAGATGGCGAAGAGCCCGCTCTGGCCATAGCCTTAGTGATGGAGGGGTGGGCACTGCTGCTTTTCCATGCCATCCCAGAAGCCCACTTGTGTCTGCGATCGACCAATCAGAGGGGCGACGAAGGGGGTCAGGATTACTATGACGCACGGCAACCGCAGTCTTCACATGGTTACCGTGATGACGATGAGCTGCCAGCCAATCACAGAGGAGCATACACAGACAGACAGACATTTTCCATAGAGGAGCACAGCGCAGGTACAGTCATATGTTTATGCATATGTAAATGCATCAGCGATACTTTAATCATGCAAAGTCATTAAAACAAACCACAGCATGACAATATAGCCCAAAATATTTTCAAAGTCTACAGCTATCACCGAACCAAATTCTGTCCAAATTAAACTTTTTTTAGTTTTCAAAAGAATTTTTTTTTGGTAATGTAGGGCTTAAACGTAAACCCCTACCAAGCCTCTGCTTAACCACAGCATTTATGTTAATCCAGGCATCTGAATATCAAAGGCTTAAGTCTTTAAAACATGCATCAGTATACTGTAGAGGTTGAGGTTTTGGAGTCTATCCTTAGCCACCTTTGAGGAATACACAATATTAGAGTAGTAGTTTCATACTGATATAAATTATAAATTGATAAAAGTTTAAAGGTAAAAAGGCAAAAGAGTAGGACTGAGGACTGAACCCTGAGGAACACCACCAGTTCTAGTAAAAGGATTATATTTTTGTTTGTCAAAGGCAACAGAACAACACTTGTTAATAAGAATTTGAGCTAGGCTAGTGCTTCATCTGTAATATAATAATAGTTTAAGAAGAAGAAGAGGAATATATGAATAGTTTTATAATAGTAAAATATGATTGACTGCAAGTCGATTTATACAGCAGTAATTGATTCAGTCCACTGATTTTAGTGGATATTCAATGTTTCTCGAGTGTTTATATTCCCTATAAACAATTTCATCAACATTCTTCATGAATATACTGTAACTTCTCCCTGAGCAGTACAGTGGTCTGTGTACACATGTTTGCATGTTCTCTCCGTGCTTGGTTGGTTTCCTCCGGGTGCTCTGCTTTCCTCCTATATTCCAAAGACATGCAGATTAGATTAATTGGCGGTCACAAATTGTTTGCAATGTCTTTGTGTGTGCCCTGCAATGGATTGGCACCTTGTCCAGGCAGTATCTCTGGAAGGAAAGAAGTATCCTGGGATTGCTCCAGCCCCCCGCAACCCTGTATACAGGATAAGCGGTATAGACGATGAATTTAAAACTTCTACCTTAGAATATGAAAGCTCATTAGATAAAAATGAAAAAAAAAAAAGGATCAAGGGATACCAATTACACCTGAAGCACCTTTAATGCAAATTGGTCTATTTAATTTATTTATCTATTTAGTCGACAAGCTGGAAAGAGAGTGTAGCTTCTGCAGGGCATTAAAGCTAAATTATTTGTCCTTATCATGTTTGAAATGTCACTTTAGGATTAAACTCTTGCTCATAAAACTGCATGAACATAACAAACTTTCCATTGTGTAGTTTACTGGAAATCATGTCTATGCTCAAATCAGAATCGTTACTATATTTAATATTATTTTTAAACATCCCAGTTAGGAAGCTGAGGTCAGAGCACAGCCATGACATGGTGCCCCAGAGCAGGCAAGGACCTTGTTTAAGGGACTAACAGTAGTAGTTTGTTGGTGCCAGAGCTTGAACCCCCGACCTTCTAATTAGTAACCCAGCCCTTTGACCATTTGAGCCACTGCCTTGCTTGTTCTTTTGTAGAATTGCTTGTGTTATCTTGCTAAAGTAAAATTCTTTAAACTTGGACACCTGTGATGCCTCAATATTTGTATTTGTGCATTAATGTGCAAGGTTTATACCAGTACGAAAAAGTTACACTTAAACCCTTGTATACTCAATACTCTAATCTCGATGTGTAATGTTGCTTAGCAACCATGTTTTATGAGTTGTACAAGAGTTAATACACATACACACATGGTGGAAGAATTGTTTTTTGCAAATATTATTAATAATAGATTTAGTTTGTTGCATTTTTCTGATTCATGGCTGACTTACTATAACCAGTTCAGTGCCAGTCTTCTTAAATAGAATCAGACATGACACAGGCTGACTATATTTATGTGTGTGTGTGTGTGTGTGTGTGAGATAGGCATGCAGGCCGGAGGTTACCACCCTTCGGTAATACGACCCACACCTCAATTCCGAAGCCACGTGTACCAGCCCACTGAGATGGCCCTGCTTATGAACGGAGGAACGGTGAATATGTGACGCAGAGTTTACTCACACTTACACACACTCACTTACTCACACACACTGTTACAAAACACTTTTTTTTTTCCTTGTCTTGCAGATTCCCACGGCTCCCCCAAACTACACAGGAAGGCATCTGTGGTGAATGGCGTAAGCACCCGGATGGGACCTGCTCTGTGTGATGTTACAGGGACGGTGTGGAGAGGCTAAACTGATAGTTTTACTTAAGCTGTGCTTTCATATGATATTGTAATAACGTAATAATCTCTCAAAGTTAACCTGAAGCTGAGCGATGGTTCCCGTGTGGACTGCGCAGTCGTGTTGCACTCATGGTGACAAATACAGCTGCTTTCACACCAGGCATTTTTTCCCTCACTAACGCAATTTACGTGATATTCCACTATTAGTGTACATCCCAACACTTGCACCAGTAGTACTAGTAAGAGCAAAGTAGCCAGTATGGTCCTTATCAGTAATTTTTGATTTTTTTTTTTTTTTTTCAACATTTAGTTCTACACAGATGAAGCGTCTTGTGTGAGATTTGGTCATAAAAATGGTGGTGGAAATTAAAAAGTTATTAAGTTATGAGTATTGAGCTCTTTTGCAAAAGTCTTGTGCATAAGACTTCAATTATTGCTTTAATTTTTAAATATTTTATATGGGTTCAGTACAAAAATATTTCTGATTTTCAAACCTCAGAATTCCACCACAAAATTAAAAGTTGAAGAAGAAAAATATTGCAGATAATGAAAGCAGATATACACACATTTTAGCTTGGAGGTTATGTAAGCAACTACTTTCCAGACAAAAAAACAAAATGTAAGTTGTCGGATTCTGCATGCAAAAAAGAAGCAGATGCGACAAAACTTAAGACTAATGGGTACCTGAGACTAAGAGGTCCTCAAAAAAGCATTGTCAAGCCAAATACTGACTTTGTTTTCCTATTAATTACTGTTTACTAGGATTTAGTGTTTTTTTTTTTGAAGAATTCTTTGTTCTACAGCATTTATTTGTATTTGTCTAAGATCTAAGACTTTTGCACAGTACTGTATATAACTGGCCAGGTGAATTAACCCTGTTTAATCCAAACTACAGTAACTCAAAAACTTTTTTTTTTTTAATGTACACATGAATAGTTCCGAAATTCATAAGCTCTGCCTCTTATAAACATCCCAGATAAATGTGATTTTTCACCATTGATTATTGCTTTGAAATTTAACTGCAAAAAACTAATGTGTGGAATACAGAAGAATATACATACAGGAATACAGCAATAAGATAAAATAAAAATGGACAGAGTTCTCTCCTGCATCTACCTCCACTAGCTTCTCGATGCAATCCTAGTGGAAAAACTAACGTGAAACAAATGCGGCAGCGTGGATTAAATACGGATTTACAGACATGAACGATATCAAAGAGGAGGACTTAAAGAATAAAAATTTATTATGATCGTAAATCTATTCTGAGGGAGTCTGTGAACAGATTGCTAGCTATTAGGAGATCATCAGGAACCTAGTGGATTCTGATAGTTACTGTGAATTACTAGATACTTGCTAGCCATTAGTGGATCATCAGAACCCGGTTAACGTCCCAGGAGAAATCATTTATTAAGAAAACAGAGGGTTATGTCACATTTGCGTGGTTTTTTGGGGGGGATCATTAATATTCTATATTGTTCTCACATTTAGAGTTTGATCTTAAGTTGGACAAGAATATTAATGAGGAAATATTTTCCACATGCAGTACTGTGTAAAAGTCTTTTATATACACACACTTTAGCTTGGAGGTCAGTTAAAAAAAAAAGCGCTTTTAGATGTACAACTGTTTTTGCCCCAAAATTATATAATAATATTCTAATAATAAAAATAAATAAATAAATAAGGGGATTTGTGTATCAGTAAAGAAAGTGTTGTTACATAAATAGAACTCTTTCCAGTAAAAAATAGCAATCTGCAAAGACCGAAGTGAGAATGGCAGCCACACGTTAGACCTGAGACTGTTCATGCCTTCTTTTTTTTTTTTTTTACTTTTCTTCCCAAGTTTATGATAGATTTAATAAGTAGAAAATATTTTGTTGGATTATTTAAAAAGGCATTTTTATCATATTTCTTTTGACAGTTGCATGGCGCTGCAGGTGTAAAATACTCACAAGATCCAAACATCATCTTCATCTAATAGATTTTAACATAATAACAATAATAACAACAACAACAATAATAATAATAATAATAATAATAATAATAATAATTTCTAAGCACCTTACGTAAAATTTTACCATTTAGGTTAGCATTATGAATGCGATGAAATCATTGTTTTTTTTGTATATGTTGTGTATCCTTCTGTTATCCTTGTTCTGTTTTTCTGCTATTAGTAACCTGTCCTCTTTATGTAAATTGCTATGTGTGTAAGACATCTGGGTGGGATGCAGGACTGAAGCAGTGTGTTGTTTAACACGGCAAATCCTGTCATCATTAGTAGTGGGTCAGAGATGAGACGGAAAGCATGACACAGGGATAATCAAAAAGCAGGACAGGAAAAGCATGGAAATTACAAATGAGACTGGAATTTCTTGTAAGGGAAATATAGAGACTGGTGATGAAAAAACTGGCTCACCAACTTTTCTGTTTACAATTAATATTTAATTATTTGTCACATGTACGTTACAGAACAGTGTTTTATTTTTTGGCATTTCCCAGTTAGTAAGCTGTGGTCAGAGTGCAGGGTCAGCCAGGATACAGCGCCCCCTGGAGCAGACAGGGTTACGGCATTGCTCAAGGGTTCAGTAATGTCCTTCGGATCAGAGCCTTAACTGTTTGAGCCCCCAGAACAACTTACACATCTAACATCTTAGCAGAGGATGGTTTTGGTCCATCTACCTCTGGGTTATGGGTCCAGCACGCTCCCACTGAGCCACTCTGCTCACCACGCCCACCCCAGATACGACTCAAACCCACAATCCCTGGCTTAGGAGGCCAGTGCCTTATCCATTAGGCCACTGGGTCTTAAACAAAAGGCTGTGCCTACCGAATTTTGTTCTTTTACTGTCATTGTTGGTTTTGTACAATAGGCTCATTGTTCATATTGTCCAGCACCAGTGACGCCACCATATTTACATCACGCCTAGAATCTTCACAAAATGCATACTGTTCCCAGAGCTGTGACGTCTCCATAAACACGCCACTCACCAGGAAGGTATCTTTTGTCACGCATCTAAGCCGATTGATTCGGTTAATTAATTAATTATTTAATTGGTTAATGGCAGCACTGTGACCCTGTTTCGAGCGAGACCTCAGTTTGCTGTCCGTGTGTCTGGAGTTCCAAATGTTCTATATGTGTCCGTGTGGGTTTCCTCCATCTACATTGTTACATTGTGGGATAAAGCACTTACCTGACATCAGGGTGTGAATGTGGGAAAAAAATGCTGAGTGTGAAAGCAGCTTGTATCCTTGAGTAATGGTACTGTATTAATATAAACTAGCCAGTTTTGCCTGTTCTGTTTAATACAAAGCACTATTTGGGATACGTTTACCAATAACACATCAGTCAATATAGTGTTACTGATATAAACTATCATTTTTATGGAGAGACAGAGGGTATTTCTTTTTTTTATATTTTCTAACAGCTCATTTGGTTAATTGCTAAACTTGTAAAGAAATCTGCTTAGTTACTAACGAAGGGATGAAGACAATCAGACAAACTTATCTTGGTTAAACCACAACTTCACTTTGCCATTCTGTTTTTTTGTTTGTTTGTTTGTTTGTTTGTTTGTTTTTTGCCTTTTCATCATAACACAGACTATTGTAAAAGTAAAAACTTTTGTAAAAGTAAAAGGCCATAGTTTTGATAAGAAAGGCTGATGCGAGAGTATTTGTGTTGATTTTCTTTCAGTTTGCTATTCAGGGATGTGTTTCTGTGCACTTTATGACATGATGCTGTACTAATGCATATTCTCATTCATTTCCAACCTTGGTGTTGAATAGTTTTCTCTCTCTCTCTCTCTCTCTCTCTCTTCTCTTCTCTTCAAAGTGAAATTTCTAACTTGTTAAAAATTGTTTGGAAAAGCGGTTTTGTAACTATTTTGTGAGCAGTGTGTTGCGATTTAGGCTTATTTTATAGTAAGAGTAACTGAATATGAGTAGCACTTTAAATAGATGAAGGATTGTAACGTTGTCCGTGCTTTCGTTAACACTTTTGTTGAATGGCGGTGTTAGTGGTGTAATTTTTTGCACGCTTTGGTATAAAAGCTTCTGGTGAATTGTCCTGGACCATGGAGCGTGTTGAATTAGTCTGCCAAGGGATTACAAGATCATCCCTACCTTCACCTCTTCCTCGTCTCCTTCTCCTTCTCACATCACAGTATAGTTCTCCGATTGGGTTGATACATGGTGCAGACTTGGATGATCCGCTTGGACTTTGGACGATTCCATTTCATATCACGATGGAGGTGGGCTGGATAATCGTTGCACATGTTTATGTTCATACAGTACAGTCGTGCTAATTACATTGTGCAGTTTATTTGATTTCTGTGTCTCCTCTTTGACAATAAAGCTAACCATGGCACACAATCTGACTTCTTGCTTTACTTTAAAAAATAAACGAGAAGGTAAACACATACACTTTTACAGGCATGCATGTATATTTTGAAGTTTTCTTCCTTTTTTTTTTTTTTTTTTACAGAAAATAGATCTGTGTTTGTACCTCAAAAAAAATTTCTTTAATAATAATAATAATAATAAATAAGAATAATAATAGCAACATCAGCTACAAATTATGTTAGGGTTGCTTTTTCTTTAACAATTTCTTAACCGATAGTTAAGCAACAATTAATTAATTGTTAACAAGTAATGATAACAAAGTTAAGTTTTATTTAAACATTCTAGAGACAGAATCCAGACACATTATTATGTAGGATAAAATAAATGAAACAAAACCAGTTAAGCAAAACAAACAAAAAAAAACAGTAAGTATTAATTGTGCTCTCTGTCAAGGTTAATAAAAATATGTTCTGTATTGCACACAGCTTTTTTTATTATTTCTTTTGACAGTCGCACGGCGCTGCAGGTGTAAAATACTCACAAGATCCAAACATCATCTTCATCTAATAGATTTTAACATAATAACAATAATAACAACAACAACAATAATAATAATAATAATAATAATAATAATAATAATTTCTAAGCACCTTACGTAAAATTTTACCATTTAGGTTAGCATTATGAATGCGATGAAATCATTGTTTTTTTTGTATATGTTGTGTATCCTTCTGTTATCCTTGTTCTGTTTTTCTGCTATTAGTAACCTGTCCTCTTTATGTAAATTGCTATGTGTGTAAGACATCTGGGTGGGATGCAGGACTGAAGCAGTGTGTTGTTTAACACGGCAAATCCTGTCATCATTAGTAGTGGGTCAGAGATGAGACGGAAAGCATGACACAGGGATAATCAAAAAGCAGGACAGGAAAAGCATGGAAATTACAAATGAGACTGGAATTTCTTGTAAGGGAAATATAGAGACTGGTGATGAAAAAACTGGCTCACCAACTTTTCTGTTTACAATTAATATTTAATTATTTGTCACATGTACGTTACAGAACAGTGTTTTATTTTTTGGCATTTCCCAGTTAGTAAGCTGTGGTCAGAGTGCAGGGTCAGCCAGGATACAGCGCCCCCTGGAGCAGACAGGGTTACGGCATTGCTCAAGGGTTCAGTAATGTCCTTCGGATCAGAGCCTTAACTGTTTGAGCCCCCAGAACAACTTACACATCTAACATCTTAGCAGAGGATGGTTTTGATCCATCTACCTCTGGGTTATGGGTCCAGCACGCTCCCACTGAGCCACTCTGCTCTGCAATAGAACTGCAATAGCGCCCTCTTGTGGTGTGCGGGTTATAGAGATGTGAGCTACGGAGAAATACTCTGCAAAACATTATTAGTTATCTAATATACAGTATATAGATATTAGCCAGGCAAATTCTATTAAATTGATATATTGATAATCATTAAAATATCTAAAGTAGATTTGAGTATAACTACAAATACAAGTAAAATGCATGAAACATTGTCTATTTTATTCACATACGTTGCTAAGCTTGTATTCACATTTTCGGAACAGTTTCTAAAACTCACTACAGGAAATATTTACTACACAATCATGATTTTTATATACTCATCCTGTAATAAAGGAGTGGTGTAATGGACTGTACAATGATCTTTAAAAATGATTACAGTCATGAACCATGATATATAAAATTCCCTTTCTTTAGCATCAAACTACTATCATATAACCTTTTTTTCCTCAATGTTGTAGTTTTATGGTTATTTTATATAAAGGTTGATTTTTACACCTCAAGACTGGAAACTCACCACACACAGGGAGACCATGCAAACTACACAGACCTCAAGACAGGAATCAAACCCAGACCCTAGAGGTGCAAGGTGACTGTGCTAACCACTACGCCACCTAGCCTAGAATGAGGACAATGTTTAACGTTAGATTTTTCTGACAGAAAAGCACACCAAGAAAAACATTTACATTTAAATGCTTTACATTTAGTGAAGGTAAGGGAATATCAGGAAGGTTTGGGTCCATGAGAACCCTGTGAACCCTGTACACCCTGACACACAGTCACTGTGGCCAAAAAAAATCAAAGTAATAATAATTAATACAAAGGGGAAGATGCTTTGGTGCTCTGAATGTGAGGAATGACTTATTAAAGTCTTTAAACGATCCACTAAAGGTACTAATTACAGAACTTCGCCATAAATGAGGTATAATTATAATAATTATACATTTAGCCAGAATCACTGGTTCACTGTTTAGTGAACGGGCCCCGCCCGTTTTAAACCGTGTTAAAGAGCGCGCACACGTGTTTATAACTAACATGGTTAAAATATTTGTAATGATAAATATTTATAACTAGCTGTTGTTGTTAGGGACGTGCGCACTGGCGCTACCAAGGAAGCGTATCGAAGCACTTCCGGGTTACTTCCGCATTGTCGACGACGCGAGGTTATTTTCCTCACGTGCAATATTTCAGTAAGTTTTTGACTTGTGTTTGTTTTACAGTTAAAATTGTGCTCGGTTCGTGTGTCCGTGTATTGTTTACGTGTTTTTTTGTATCAAATCTCTATATATGTGTATATTGCACGTGTATATGTGTGTGTTTTTCAGCTAAACAAAGCGAGAAAACTCCTGTATTTTGACTCCATATAGACCAAACATTGTGCACTTTTAGTCCACAGTCTTTCTCATCCCTGAACACACACACAGTGTGTGGCTGTAAGTTACAGATCAACAACAACTTCACTGATCAGGGATCTGAAACATTTCTTCTTCTTCTTCTTCCTTTAGTACAAATCCTAAGATCTGGACTCTGCTTGATTAAACCTGATCACACTTAGACACTATGGACACAAAAAACACAGCATTTTTTTTTGTAATGTACAGGATGAATTTTGGGTACACTGGTATAAATCATGAAAAATATATCTAATGCAGTTATTTGAAAGTAATTGTTTCAGTTTTAAAGTGATAACATCTTGTATTTTGTTTGCTTTTACTAAAAGCGTGTAGGCAAAAGACTGTGCAACATTACACCCATATACAGTATACAGTGATCCACCATAACATTATGACCAACCACCCAATATTGACTAGGTATCCCTTCGGCTCCCCTTTGACCCCTTTCTCTCACAACCATCATTGGATCGGACTGTGTAGTCCAGCCTTCACTCCCTGTGTGCATCAGTGTTCCTTGATCACCAATGACCCTGTCGCCAGTTCACCGGGTTTCCTTCCTTTGATCACTTTTGGTATGTCCTCACCACTGCAGACCAGGAACATCCCACAAGATCTGCAGTTTTGGAGTTGCTCTGACCCAATCGTCTATCCATCACAATCTGGCCAAAGTTACTCAGATCCTTACACATGCCTATTTTTTTCTGCTTCCAACACATCAACTTCAGGACAGAAGGTTCACTAGCTGCCTAATATTCCCACTCACTTCCACCCACCATTGTAACAGGATATTGAAAATGTAGCCATTGTGAGACACGACAAATTGCGATGGCTAGACGATTGGGTCAGAGCTACTCCAAAACTGCAGCTCTTGTGGGACGTTCCTGAACTGCTGTGGTCAAGACATACCAAAAGTGATCCAATGAAGGAAAACCGGTGACCTGGTGACCTGGTGCAAAGTCTCACTGATGCACATGTAGTGGCCCATGTAGTCCAATAGAAGTGCTAGTGTAGATCAAGTTAAGAACAAGGTTAATCCTGGTTCCATTAGAAAGGTGTCAGAACACACAGTGCATCACTGTTTTAATGGCAGAAGTGGGGACCTACAGCATTAAAAACAAATTCCCTTCAATGGAATCCAACTATCAGCCAAGTGAGGATGGGTTTCCTGTATAGATTGGTTCCTCTCAAGGTTTCTTCCATTTGTCATCTCGGGGAGTTTTTCCCTCAGCACCGTCGCTCTCAAAACACGGTATTGGTGCTAAAAAGTGTCTCACCTAAATCTTTCAACAGTCATAAATGTCATTCAGTAGAAATTTGCAAAATCTGAAAAAGTGTATCATCCTAATATGTTAAATTCTTAAGACATTGCAACATGGTTACGGACACTACAGATAATTTTTTTTTTGTTGTTTTTTGCATGAAATGCTTTAATTTAAGCAAAAAACATTTTTACAGGTCACATGCTTCCATAAGCTTTTTGTTATGCAGTTTTATCAGCAATACTCATAAATAAATATGAATAATTTACATTTTAAATTATTATTGTTTGAAGTGAGACAGTATAACACTGAAAAATGGCCATTTTTGGGTCACATATAAAATCATCTCTCCAAAACAGCTGAAGTCAGCAACTAGAAATTTTTAGGGAAGCGAGATTGGTCTCGCCCATGTTGCATAAACGTCAGAAGTAGCTTCTTTCTCACAAACCTTTTCTGTATCATATGTATAACATAAAAAAAAATGTAAAATAAAATCAGCACCAGTACTGTGTTTTGGCCGTTTATACATATTTCCTCACAGAGACATATGAGGAGGAGAGAACACTAGACTCAACAAAACTATTGTATTGCGATACGTATGATGTGAGTTTCATTAATTATTGATTTTACAGGAGGCTGCAGTCTGAGAGAGAGATGGAAGAGATTCAAGAATATGTAAAAACAAGAGATGTTGGAGTTCCAGAAAAGGAGAGAAAGAAAAAGAAGACGAAAAAGGTAAAGGACGAGGAGACGAAAGAGGGCGTAATTGAAGGCGCTGTGAAGAGCAGCGACGTCCCGGAAAAGGAGCAGAAGAAAAAAAAGACAAGAAGACCAAAAGAAGAAGATGGCGAGAAAGGTGTAGAAACGAGGGATGTAGGAGTTCCGGACAAAGAGGAAAAGAAAAAGGTAAAGAAAGAGGAAGAGCTGGACGAGGATGAGGAGGAGGAGCGTGAAGAAACCGGCGACAGGAGTCTTCCTGACAAGCAGAAGAAGAAGAAGAAGAAGAAGAAAAAGTCTGAGGATGAAGATGAAGCCAAGGATAAAGGAGAAGGGAAGAAAAAGAAGAAGAAGAAGCAAGACGTAGAAAAAGATGAAGAAATGGAGAGGGAGGACGGCGAGATGGAGCAGAAAGACCTGAAGAGAAAAAAAGTGAATGAAGAAAGCGAAAGGACGGAGGAACGCAGAGAGAAAGGAAAGAAGAAGAAATCTGAGGAGAGCTGCACCAAAGAGGAAGCGTCACAAAAACCAGCGAAGAAGAAAAAGAAAAGGAGTGAAAGTGACGGAGATGATGAGGATGGAAACGGAGACGAGACCGCAGAAATGGAGCTGAACAAAGAGGTGGAGAGAAAGAAGAAGAAAAAGAAGAAAGCAGGAGACGAGCAGGAGAGAGAGATTGGGGAGGAGGACGAGGCGGAAAAGCCCACAATGACGACGAAGAAGAAGAAAAAGAAGGATGAGGGTGGAGTGACTGACGAACGAGAAGAGAGAACCGGGAGAGATGCAGCGGACGACGGAAATTCAGCAGGGCAGAAAAAAAAGCAGGTGAGGAGAAATGGTGGAGCGGCTGATGGGCAGACGGTGGAGAGGAAAGTGAAGAAGGAGCAAGGAGAGGACGAGGAAGACAGAAACAAGGGTGGACAGGTGGGTTGCACAGGTTCTAGATCAAGTTCTTCCTGTAATGGCGTTACCGTTGGCGACACTTGTGACATTAGAGCATCACGTGACCTGTGAATGGAAATGCAGCACGTCTGTAAACAAACCGGTTGTGTTTGAGGGTGGAGTTTAGCGGGGCAGTGGGACTGAATCCACTGTACAGTTTGATTGATCTTCAGTCGGTCGAGTCGATTTAATCAGTGGGTCAGTTTTCGATTTGGAATCGATTCACGCGTTATAAAAGTATTTTAGTAAACATGAAATCGTTAAACGGTCTAAAATCGACATTCCTTAAAAATATATCGTTTACTTTTTACGTAAAATACAAACCGCCTTCATCTTCCACACATACTCGTGTTTCTAATGTAGTTTTAAACTCTTGGTGGACAAAAGCTGAGGACAATAATCCATGGAGTTGGTGGACAGTCCTGAGAAACGTACCTCAGATTTACTTTATATTTCAGCTTATTCCACTTTAGAATATCAGCTCCGTTAGCTTCCGGGTTCTGAGGTCGAATCCCAAATAGCGTTAAATGGAAAGCTAGTGCGCTAGATAGGGTGTACAATCCCTTGTTCCACACACCCAGTAGAGCCCTTGATCAGGGGTTAGAGAGGGATTTGGGATTCAGCCATGTGATAGACGCTCGTTAGCTTTGTAGCTCGTCTTAGGTGTAAATAAAACAGCACAGAGGCGATTCAGAACGTCTCAGAAGTGAATAGTGCAGAGACGGCGTATCCACACGACATAACGTTATCAGCTGTGTTTTCTTATTGAAAGTGCTTCTATGACTGGTTGTGCGGACCGTACAGACCTACTCTCACCCACAGTTAGTGTCAGTTAGTTAACCACTGGACAACACCTGGGACACGCCCAGTCATACGTATGGTTACACGTCACAGTGCTGTTACTGTGTATTATCATCACTTGTGGAATAACGCCTCTCATCCAATCAGATCACTTAGTTTTTCTACTTTAAATCCTGTTAGAAATATCGTTGCTTGAGACAAATCCGACTGATTAGTGCTGTTGACTAGAATTAAAAATCACAATGACGTATTCGTAATGTATTTCGTAGACAGTAAGGATCTTGAAAGTTGAATATAATAACTATCTAAAACCCCATACATACCATTTGAAATTTACTTTAGAATTAATAAAGTATCTATACATCTATATTTTTTATCTAAAACTTATTGAAGATTATTATTTTTTTTCTATCTACAGAGCAGCGGTGTTCAGTTCGTATCTGCAAAGCTGGGAAACCAAGATGAGGCTTCTATCGACCTGGTAACACTCCGCTGTTAACATGTTTATCACACACACACACACACACAGTGTAAATGCACAGTCTGAAGTGTTGTGTGATTTTTCAGGATCGCAGGGTCGCGTTGCAAAAGGACATCGATAAAGAATCCCAACCCAAATCGGTACATATATTAAACACACACACATTCATTCATCTGGTATATACACTGTTCTAAATCACTCTGTGTCGTGCTGTTGATGGAAATTAATCAGTAAAGGCCCGGGTGATGGAGCAGACTCACTGTTGGTTGTTTTTTTTTTTTCCATAACATCACGTCCTGAAGTGTGATTTATCAGCGATATGTTCTCCCTCAAGTGTTACGTTTTATCACTTTATAGTTACGTCTGTGCCTCCCGCAGCCAGGGGCCTGGAGAGAGCCGATTGGCCGAGCACTCTCAGAGGGGTGGGACAGTCAGTCAGGGGCGTGTGTGAGCTCGCGCGAGCGGAAGGAGTGGATAGCGCCGTCCTCCGAGTGTGTTACCCCGCCCCCGACGCTGCGTGAGCAAGCAGTTCGAAAAGATGCGGTCGGCTGACGTCACGTGGTTCAGAAGAGACACGTGATTGTCTTCGGCCCTCCCGACTGTGTGGTAGTAGTAGCCTTAATGTGGGAGCCCCCTAGTGACGGGGAGGAATTGGACACGACTAAATTAGGGAGAAAATATATATTTTATTTTTAATTATTAAAAAAAAAATTATAATAAAAAAACACGACACTGGAGATTCCTTCCATAGATGTTTTTTAAAAAGTTGTTGCTATGGAAACAATAAGCGCATTAATTAATAAACCTCTGCTACTTGTCAGAGTCGCTGTAATGGAACATCAACATTTTAATGTGTTAAAGCAATGTTTCCCAAAGTGTGGACATCGGCCCCCTATTGAGCCGTAAGGGTACTGCAGGTGGGTATAATTTATTAAAAGAAAAAAAATATCAAGTTTTGCGATTAGGTTTAAGATACCCATTAGATATTTCTGATTAAGCGTTTTCAAGTAACGAGGACTCGAAGCCTTTGTATTTGTGATATTCTTCATTTCTCTTACTCTCAGAGTCATGACTAAAGGTTTCAGTGGGCTGCAACCTTGTTAAGTCTGCTCTAAATAATCTTATCTTTGTGTGTGTGTGTGTATAGAGTTTCGGTCAGTGGGACACGGCGCAGTTCGACAGCTCTGAGCGACAGCAGAAGTTCCTGCGACTGATGGGCGGGTTAAAGAAGGGCGGCCAGTCGACGGGACCGGGCGCCGGACGCTTCAACATGGCCTTGGGGAAGCAGGGCCAGGAGACGCTGCAGCAAGGCCTCATGGGACAGTTTGAGCAAGCGCAGAACCGGCGGATGGACTTTCAGAACAGAGGGGCGGGACTGGGGTTCTCTGCGCCGTCCAACAACACGTTTTATATCGACGCGAACGCGCGGAGCGAGAACTCGACGCGGTTCGACGATTGACGCGGTGAGTGCGGGAATCTCATCGGTGGAGAAAGACAGAGAGCGTCTGTTTAAACAAGATCACATGTACAGAGTCTCGGTGGAGTTTTATTAGCTTTTAGAGATGTTGAGTCAGTTCAGATTTGTATTGCGATTCTTTTGTGCGTGGGATTTATTTTTTTTATTATAATTTGTACATTTTTGTTTGAGGCTGGAAAAAGCTGCTGTTCCCCTATAATCCTACAGGTGGCGCACTACAAGCTGTTCACACAGCGCCACCTCTTGTCTGGTAGGAGCAAATTATTAGCTTTTTTTTTTTTAATTGAATTAAATTCTCGAACACAAATCAGCATATTTAAAGAATCGCAATACAGACCGAACCGGCACTTCGGTATCGTGATAATATTGGGACGTCCCTGGTCCCTTATTTCCTTCACTAGAGCTCATTCAGCCTGCATATTGTTCAATAGTTCCATGAAAGCACCTGTTTTCTTCTTTGTATTTCACTTTATTTGGACTGCTGTAAATACACGACCATGTACAGAAATTAAACCATTTACAAGAAACAAAAAAAAAAAAAAAAAAAGGAAGACTCCAGAATAAAAAAAAACAGACAGACGAATGAAATCATCTCTGAGCACATTTGGTCAAACACACATTATACACAGGCTTGAAAACAGTGCACATGAAAGAGGGAGGAAAAAAAAAACAATTAAAATAAAGGAGCGTTAATTCACAAACTCCCACTGGAGGGGAGGAAAGCCGGCGGGTCTTGATCCTCATATCTCGACTCCAGTTTTGTTTCAGAAAAGAGAAAGCAAGGATTCGACTTGTCTACGCTAACGGGGTCAAAGCGCTCCTTTCTAATATAACTGGCTTCACGGATTCCAGTTGAGTGACATCCACATCACTGCTAGAGTCACGGTACAAGTGTGTGTGTGAAGCTGTGTGTTCCGGGGTCAAGTTTGCCGCTCACGCCTGCAGGTACTCCGGCTGCACTCGCGCCACTTTGCGGAACTCTTTATTGTGCGTTCGAGGACACTGCATCTCACACCAGCTGATGGGAACCATCTGTACTCCTGTAACACACACACACACACTGTAATGTCAGAAGTTAAGGTAATTTTCCCGCTCTCATTTTACTTTAGTACAGTGGAACCTTGGATTACGAGCATAATTCGTTCCGAAAGCGGCTCGTATTCCAAAACACTCATAAACCAAAGGCAAGTGTGTGTGTGTTTTGGTGTGAGTGAAGGAGCACGGTGTCCAAGACAACGCTCGTTTTTCAAGTCAAAATTTATAAAAAAATATTTGCTCATCTTGCGGAACACTCGTAAACCGCGTTACTCATAATCCGAGGTTCCACTGTAGTTTTAAATATAAGGGAGCGTTCAAGTCAAACCGGGACTCGTGATGCAATTTTTAAGTGATAAATGAAGGCGTAAAAATTTTTTTTTTTTTAAGCTATTGACAGTTACAGAACATTTGAAGACACGGTACGATGATGAGACTCTGAGCCACAGTAAAACATTTGAACGGGGCCAAGATGGCGCGGAAAGCCTGATCCTTGATCAGTTCCTGTAACGTGCGAGTTATCACATCCGCCATACAGTTCTAGACGGTTCCACGAGTTTGGGCCGTTAAAGGAGTTCCTGGGAGGCCAGTGTTTCAGACGCGAATCATGCAGGAAGTCCGATTACTGAGAGAACTTTCTACCCTTGATGGTGTCCAAGTACTAGTGAAACACTGGGATAAGTGCATTAGTGTAACGGGAGATTATATAGAGAAACAAAGGGAGTTTTTAACTTTACAAGTCCCCTCATGAATGCACTTTTTGTACCAAGGAGTCTGAAAACGGACAATAACTTTAAACCAGAGGTTCAGCGATTGTGTGTGTTTAATGATCCAATGAGATGCAGACGTCAGAAAACAGGATGAAATCAAGATGAAAATCTGACTCCGTACAATTTGTGTCCCAGTTTCACATCTTTTTTTTTAAACCACTTGATTGCTTTTTCAGTTTCAAAGCATAAAACTCTGCATCTTTAAAAAAATAAATAAATAGAAACGAGCACTGAACAGCTTTCACTCGATACACAGCGTGAGCCTCGCTTTAGCGAACTACACACACAGAATGAAAGGAGATTTCACCTTCACTTTCAACATCTGCTGAATATTTTACCATTAATCACAAAACAATCGACTTTGTATGACCTAAAGCTTTGGTTCCGGTCTATCATCGAGACGTGTGCTTAAAGACAGGGGTGAGGGGTGTAAGAGACACATCTAGTGCACTAGATCATGCGCATGAGGGTCACAACTTAGTGTATTCATGTATTATTATTATTATTATTATTCATTCAACTGAATCTTTTAGCAAGGCTGTTTTTTTCCATCAAAACTCAAACACTACAATCTCCCCCAAAACCCTGTGGGGTAACTGGGTCACATCGTCTGACCTGTAGTGACCTGTATAAGCTGAAATGCTGAACCTGTCCGTCACCGTCTGATTAATTACCGTTTCTGGGAAGTCGATCGCGCTTCAGTGGATCAGAACTATTTTCAAGAAGGTGGTTGTCCACCACACACACACACCGTCATTTACATTCGCCAAACTCCAGCCTGTTAAACAAGCTCTGCTGTGTTTGCACAAAAAAAAAAAAAAAAGTTTTAACACACTCTGCTGCGTCCAGGAATTTACAAACACTTTCTGTTAAAACTAAACGAGTCTCTGATGGAACAGTCGTGAAATGTTTATTAGATATAAAGTGCAGAGGATTCACTGTTTTATTCTTTATAAACCACATCAACATCTATCTGTTTTACTTATCTATCAGTCTCTCTATACATTTATCTATCCATTAATCTCTACCTGTATCAGTCTGTGTGTCTGTCTGCATTAGTCTAGACAGTTTATCTCTCAATCTGTCTGTCCTCAAAAGCTGTTTAGATAAACATACATTCTATACAAACCCTTGACTTTCTGTCTCTATGGCAACCCGTGTTGATCACTCTATCGCTTTATTAATCCCTATCGACCGTGTCAGTCTGTTTATTTGCCTGTCTATCCATAAATCTCCATCAGTCTGTCTGTCTCCGTCTCTCTCAACCTGTGTCAGTTGCTCGGTCTATCATTCTATATCTTCTCATCAATCCCTATCTACAGTATGTCTCTGTCGATCTCTATCCATCCGTTAGACTGGACGACTTCTGCTATAAGAACGAGTGCATTAATATAAACCTGCACCGCTAATCAACACTTACTGACTCGATAAGTGATTATTAAAGTGTAAAAATAAAAAGTTTCATAATAAAACGTACGTATCCAGAGTAACAGCAAATACCTGCACAGATTACATCATGTTAAGAGGTGCCAATATTTACGCAGCACCTCTCAAGCTGTTTAGAAAAACGTTCATTCTGTACAAACCCTTGACTGCTGTTCATACTGTATTACTACCTTCAAAAAATAAACCGCAGCCGTTTGTGGATAAATAATGACATTTCGGTTTCGATATGTCCAGCAGTGGGCGGGTCCACTCACCTGCCTCACTGTGGGCTACGACCACGCCCAGTTCGTTTTCCGCCGTGGTCAGCAGGTAGTTCGACTGCACGTCGCCCAGTGAGATCTGACCAAATGGGGTCAAGGGGCAACAACCAAACAACAATAAAATTAATCCACCAGATTACCATACAGGAACAACATCAAAGCGGCCACATGATCAAAGGATACCACTTTGGCGAGGACGATGTCACCGGGCCGGAAACTTTTATACGTCTCCACCTGCGAGCGGAAAAGAAATGATTACATGTCACAAAAAAAACATTAACAGAAAACAGGTGTATACACACGGTCCATACTCCGATATTTTATATAATATTGAATATTTTGTACTCGTAGCTACTTCTAGATTTGTTTTTGGAGAACATTTCCCATATAAACTGTGATGTGAGGGAGGGAAAAAAAATCTAGAAAACACCCAAATGTTATCTAAAACATATTTACTTTAACGGGCGACATTAAGAAAAATGTATATGTATATAAAGCAAAGTTAAATACAAATGTACGTCAACAAATTTGGAAACCATTCATCATTTTCATTCCACGTCACAATTACGTGACTCTTTTTGTTGGTCTATCGCATAAAATCCCCCCCCAAAAAAAAAAAATATTATAAATAATACATTTATGTTTGTGGTTGTTACATGACAAAATGTGGACAAGTTCACTTTTGCAAGGCACTGTGTGTGTGTGTGTGTGTCTACAGCTCTGGAAAATAAATATAAGAGAGCACTGCAAAATAAGCGGTATCTTATTTTATCTTATCTTATTTTTTTCTTACAGGTGCATGTGTTAGCAAGATGAACAGTTTTTTTTTTTTGTGAACTGCTGACAATATTTCTCCTGAATTCAAAATATATATATATATATTTAAAGGAAATCATCACAACAATTAAAAATAACCCAAGATCATGCAGCATTTGCAGAGCTTTAATAACTCAAATAAAACAAAATGCAAATCATTTGTAAACAAATTGCGTTATTGCTTTGGGTAAAAAAAAAAAAAAACATTAAGAAATCAGTGTTTTGTCTCTCCACCAGTTTTTCACATTGCTGTTGGGTAACTTTGTTCCACTTTTTAGCAAAAAGACAAATAGCTCAGCTTTGATTGATGGTTTGTGACCCTCCATCTCCCTCTTCATGACATTCCAGAAGTTTCCTGGAGTAAACTGCAGTGCATTTTTTCCCCAGAGTTGTATACAAGGTCATAGTGGTGTTATAACTCCCTAAAGATCAGAAAACAAACTGGTATATATCTATATAAGTAAAGCATCCTCACTTTGTCTTTCTCTGTAGCTCTCACGTCTTCTTTCCTGCAGAGAGAGAGAGAGAGAATATCAGTTCACACTCTGCAGTTCACCCCTGAAAGGGCCTCAGGGGGAACAAATGAAGCTTTGTAGATTTCCTGGAAATGCACAGTGTGTGTGTGTGCGCGCGCGCGCGCGTGCCTGTTCACACTCAGCATACTGAAACAGAACTTTACTAAATCTGCACAGGTTTTCTACATCACCTGTACACTTACTACACTCCTCAAACACGACCTGTTCATCATTTCAAACCGTATATGGACGTTTTCTGTACATTTCCCCTCAAGTCACACACACACACACACACACCTCTCTCTTCTGAATGTCTCTCTCGCTGTAAGGACGGGTTCCACCTGCTGCTGATACGTTCCTGTGAACGAGCAGCGTTTAAATGACGGCGAGGTTCCAGTCTTCACAGCCATCTGGCCACACGGTACAGGGAGAGAGAGAGAGAGCGATAATATATGCACTGCTCTGTAACACGCGTCCACCCCAGAGCTCCGTCTGCGCGCTCCTCAACATCATCCAGCCTCTGGATCGAAGTCAGCGCAGGAACGTGTCTCCAACGCCGACTGTTTTACAGCAGGACACGTGAAGAACACAGCCGAGGTGTGGAGCAGGGCCGAGCTACGTGAGGAGAAGATCATGTCTTTTTACTGTATCTGTCTATCCATCTGTCCATCTATCTATTTTCAGAATACAAGGTGGTATCAAAAAAAAAAAAGTTTCAAGATTAGCGCGTCACAGATCCACTGTATGTCTTTAACACCTGGCAGTAGAATTCGTTATTGACGGTCTGGCCTCTGGGGACGAATTCTCAATGAACAATGCCAAAAATGTCAAAAAAAGACAATGAGCATGCACTCAGTCAAGCCTTTTTCGGTTTTGGAGATGATGAGCTTGTCCACAGTGAAGACCGTCGCTTCGTCTCGGAGTCAGTCGTACCCGTAAACCCAAGTTTCGTCACCGACAATCCTCGACAGGTCATCTACGGCACGCTGACGGAGTTCTCTGCAGACTTCCACGCAATGTTCCTTCTGCTCAAACGTCTCTGTGGCTGTAGACTTGATTTCTGTAGTTTCAACTGAAATTTCACATTTGCTCCTTTTTTCTAACTTGCTGTCTGTGACAGAATCACAGACACGGTAACACACGTGGTCAGAATAGTACCAGTTGCACAGCTCCCCAAGTACACAGGACGATGTCTTTTGGCACGCTGACTTATGACTGTGCGTGCATCTGGTGGTGTGTTACAAAACTAGTTTTGAAACCTTTTTTTATATATTTTTTTAATACCACCTCGTATTATATCTGTCCATTTATTCTTCGTCATCATCTTTATCTGTCCATCCATCATTCCAGGAACTTCCACCTTTATCTATCTATCTATCTATCTATCTATCCAATTTCACCTTTATCCATCCGTCCATGATTCTATCAACATTCACCTTTATCTAACTAATGTCATCTTACTATATCTGTCTATCAAGCTATCCATCTATTCAGTTTTACATTACTATATCTTTATAAATCTATCCATCCATCTCTCTCTAGCCATTTAATGTCTATTTTTTCACCTTAAATTTCACCTTCATCCATCCATCCATCCCATCCATCAACTTTCACCACCATCCATACATCCATCCATGTTCACCTCCATCCATCCATCCATCCATCAACTTTCACCTTCATCCATCCATCCATCAACTTTCATCTCCAGCCATCCTTCAACTTTCATCTTTATCCATCCATCCATCCATCAATACATCAACTTTCACCTTCATCCATATCAACTTTCATCTTTATCCATCCATCCATTCAGTTTGACCTTCATCCATTCATCAAATTTCATCTCCATCCATCCATCAACTTTCATCTTTATCCATCCATCCATCCATCCATCCATCATTCTTCACTTTACGCTATCCCTGAGTGATTCTATCCTGACCTTCAGCGCTGCTTTTAAAAATATATAATATATATATTAAAAATATATAAGTTTACAATAAATTAAAGGATATTAAAACTGAATTTAAATGAACTCGTTTAAAGTTTTGAAACATCTACAAAAATTTGGACAGAAATAAGGAAGGACGATCTGATCAGATCTCCTGCGGGCTGAGTGGACCAGTATCATTACCTTCATGATGAGGTCACTCAGTAAGAGACGTGTGTGAGGTGATGAGTATGGGTCACGTGTCAGTGTGCATGTACCTGATGGTGCCTCTGAAGCGGTCTTTGAGAGGTGTGGATCCCACGTAGAGGATGTGCACTTTAGCAAACCGTGGGTTGATGCTCGTCACCTGGATGCACAGAGCCACAGCGTTAATGCACACAGAACACACTGGGCACAACAAAACAGTCACAGTGCCGCGTTGTCATGACAACCTCTCATACCACTGCCATTATAAAAGCCGTGATGAAACGCCGCGTGGGAGTTTGAGCATTATTCATGAAAAACTCTATTCTTTTTTTTCCCTGACTGGCCACAAGCCTGGTACTAACACATCCTCATCTAACAGGAACTAACGGCTCCCAGGTGGCGGGGCTAGCAGCGCTGATGAACTCTGATTGGCTGTAATACCCAAACAGCAATAAAAAAAAAAACTTTTACATGGTTATGTAAGTGACTGTCAAAAGGGAAGAAGAGACAGGAAAGAAGGAATGAATGAAGGAAAGAAAGACAAGGAAGAAAGGGATAAAGGGAAAAAGAAGGAATGCGGAAAAGACAAGAAAGAACAAAGGACAGAATGTAAAGAAGTGATGAAAGGAAGGAAAGGATGCGGAGGGAAGGAAGGAAGGAAAAAAAGTGAAGAGAAAGAAGAAATGAAAATTAAGGAGGAAAGGAAGAGATAAAAGAAAGGAAAGATAGAAGGAAAGGAAAGAAATGAAGCAAGGACAGAAAGGACCGAAAGGGAAATGAGGAAGGTGGAAAAGAAGCAAAAGAAAAAAGGATGAAAGCAAAAGGAAGGAATGAACAAAGGAAGGAAAGGAAATAAAAAAAAAGAAGGAAAGTAGGGGAAAGGTGGGAGAGAAGGAAGAAACAAAAAGAAGAAAGAAACTGTAAGAAGGAAAGAAAAGGAATGAGGAAAGGAAATTAAGGAAGAAGTTATGAAAAAAGAAAGGAAAGAAGTGAAAACAAGAAAGAAAGGAAATAAAGTAAGGAAGCTAAAAGAAGAAAAGTGAAATAAAGGACAGAAAGTAAAGAAATTAAAGTAAGGAAAGGGTGAGGAATTCACAGGATATAATGAAGGAAAAGAAGAAAGAAATGGATAAATGAAAGAATGAAAGTAAAGAAATGAAGCAAGGAAGGAAAGAAATCAGGGAAAAGAAGGATGAAAAAGAAGAAAATAGATGAAGGAAGTAAAGGAAGAAAGGTAAAAAAAGAAAAAAGTGAAAGGAAGGAAGGAATGTAAAGAAGTGAAAAAGTAAATAAAGAAAAGAAAGAAGGAATAAAGGAGAAAGAAAAGAAGGAAAGTAAAGAAATGAAGAAAGGTCTGGGGAAGAAAAGAAATTAAGGAAGGAAGAAGAAAGAAAGAAAAAGAAAAATAGTTCCTGCCGTCTCTCTTTCTGATGAAAAATAAACTACAAGGAATGAAAGAGGTAAAAGATAGAAAAAAGGAGAAGTGGAAAACAATCAAAGGATGTGTGAAAAATTGACAAATTAAAAATATTTAAATGTATGTAAAAAATAAAAGTCATTAATGTGTGTTAATGTAAAAGAGAGGAACATCAAAGAGAGAAAAGAAGAAATATCTGAAGCGTGAATGAAGTAGTGAAGACGTGAACCTGCACTGTTTATACTGTACACTAATGATGGAATGTTTAAAATGAACCACACACTCGCTGGAGCTGGACGCCGTCATCTCTTTATTTGATGAAAAGGGTTTACTGGTTCCAGTTTGGACTGGATTTCATCTCAAACAGTAAAGAAAAAAATATATACTAAAGGACATTCTGGGTCTATAAAAGTGTTTTCCAGGATTGAAAGAGTTCTCACACACACACCTACCTTACAGGTGACGATGGCTCCAACGTCAGGCAAAAGCTGGGCTTCTGTCTCTTTAACTACTGAGATCACCGGTAGCTACGATAACAACAAATAATAAACAAAAACAAACAAAGATTCAGATCAGACTGAAATTCCTGTACAATCTAAAACACTGAAAACCAGAAGAAAACAAAAGCTGAGGACTTTCCGAAGAACAGAAACAAAGAGCAATAAATTGGGCATGTCTGCTCAAACCTGCACAGCTCAGGCTTGCCCCCCCACACACACAGCTGTGTGTCATGTCTCACTCGCTCACGTCCTCACCTCCTCGCCTTCATTCCTCCTGAGCACGTAGCCGGCCAGCGAGGCGAAAATGGAGCCGTGCCGCAGATACGTGCCCGCGCCGGGGTTGCAGTCCTCCACGCTGCAAAGCCTTTCACCTGACACACACACACACACACACACACACACACACGTGTGTTTAATGAGCCGCTGAACAACAGGAAAGAACAGGAGTCTGGTGTATTTGGGACACGACACAACACACGAGACACAGTGTACACAGAATCGCATACATCGTCTCTCCATAAGCGTCCTTTATGTGTGTGCACAGGCTCATGTCTCAGTACAAGTGTCCGGTATCAGTGTGTCCATGGATTTGTCTCTCGATGAGCATCCAGTACATGTGTGCACAGGCTTGTGTCTCTCTATGACTCCTGTATGTGTGCGTATATGCTCATGTCTCTCTGTAAGTGTCCTACATCTATGTGCACAGGCTCATGTCACTCTCTATGACTCCTGTATCAGTGCGCACAGGTTCGTGTCTCTCTATAACTGTCCTGCAGGTGTGCGCACAGGCTCGTGTCTCTCTATAACTG
>JAQQZS010000010.1:3490000-3500023 GCA_030068045.1 Platyallabes tihoni | reverse complement strand
GGAGTCACGTGACAAAAGAACGAACAACTCGGAGTAGAAGAGTCATTGAGAAAGAATCGCTCAATTCTGTTTCCTGTACATAACATACGGGGGTTTTGAGATGATTTGCGCATGCGCACCCAATAGAACATGAACGAATCACTCTCCGACACGACTCGTTCTTCTGAGTCACGTTAAAGAGTCGTTCAAAAAGAACGAATCGTTCATGAACGAGCCATCACAAGTGTAGAATGATGAATGGAAAAAAATTTAAGTTTTGAATTCACTTCAAGATACACCCACTCACAAAAGTAAGTGCACCCCTCTAATTTCAGCAAACATTTTAGTGTCTCTTCTCAAACGACAATAATATAGAAATCAAACTTGTATATATTTTAGTCATCAGTGCGCAGCTTGTATAACAGTACAGATCCTCTGAAAATAAATCAACATACAGACTCTATTGTCAAAGTGTGAAACATGGTACAATGTGGAAAAGTTTAAAAGGTCTGAAAACTCAGACAAAAAAAAGTGCATATACACTTGAAGAAAAGGAAAAATAGAGTATAAAAATGTCATGATATCTCTATCAATGTATAACGTATAGCAATACATTTAGTATTAAAATATTTATACAGGTTTTTCTTTTCTTGAAGTGTGTGTACATTTATGTCTGACTCTGTATATGTGAGATGCTTCTACGCCCCCTAGTGGTGAAGTAGAAAGAGGATGACTCGACACAATATTATCGGTCTATCTCAATCCCGATTCGATTTGTACCACGATTCTGTAATTATCACGATTTTAGAAATATTCAGACTGAATATAAAAATTAGTTGCAATTCTACAGAAACTTGCCAGGTGATAATTGCTCCGGACCTGCAGGATTAAAGAGAAAATGGCAACATTTTACCAGCTCCAGTGCAAACGTATGAAAAGTAAAAATGCATTTGTAGACGGGGAGTTCGAGTCCGTGTGCTGATACGTGAATCACCATGTGAAAGAATCTTGATGGGCAGAGATAAATGGATAATTTATTGATCCTGAAGGAACGTCCAAGACATAGTGTTATATAACTGATTCATTTGTTTGTTTTTTACTGTAATTTCGTTTTGTCCCATTAGTGTTTATATAATTGATTTGTGTACAATCCTGATTTAGTAAAAATAAAAATATAAAATAAAAAAAAAACACAATAGTGTAAAACAACATTGGACTGATTACAAAATCTTGAATACCCATAATGCATTGGTGTCAAAACGATAAAGTGGAAACTACCGTAATCCCTGGAGTATGTTAGCTACCGTAAATACTCATTTAAAAAAACAAGTTGCAATTACACATTAGTGCGAAGCGTCCGCCAGCTTATTTCAGCACCTTTAAAGAGTTCTCCGTCTCGGGAATCCCACAGCAACCGACACGACCGTGTGGACCAGGTGAAGAACCCCTCAAGATTTCCCTTAAAAATAATAATAAACCTCCAGATAAAAATTACAGCTAGCTACATTTCCTATTAGAATTACCCGAACTATATTTAAATACATATCGAAGTCAACAATCAGAGAAACTACAATCGTGTGCTAGTTATTATTTCTCACATGCCACATGATGTCATCATCACATCTACTGATTACCCTTTATCACATCATTCTTAACCATATAAACCCATATACAGCATAACGTGGAAGAGCGAGTGATTTCTCTGCGATGCATATTCCTCATCGGAACGTCCCGCACGTCGGAGCGTCTGTGTGTGTGTGTGTGTATATATATATTGCTAACATGCTACACAAGAACTACGTATGACGTGAAACTCAAGTACTGCCAGGAGATCCAGCTGAGACGACACAGAGACCAGTGACATCGTCCGCTTGGTTTCATGCTCACACTTCAAAAATCCCTGAAAACGTCCACGTGGAGGTGGCGTCAGTGATGTGAGGGGAGTGTTACAGAGGAGTGTTACACACTGAGGCATGTGCTGATAGCAGAGCTGTGGCGTGTAGTGTTGTAGTGTGTGTGTGAGAAGGGTTTAATACACAAGCAAGTCTGTTTACTGTAACTTCACACACTCCTTTAGTGGGGTCCAGATCATGTGTGAGTCCTGGAGTATTTCTGTTCCATCAGGGAAGAAGTGAAACTCCACAGACATGATGACCTTAAGGTCATTCAGTACATTCAGGTGGTCAGCTGCCTTCAGGTTATTGCCGCATGACGTTGCTGAGTCTCGACCTGAGCGACTGAAGGAACCCCAGATCATAACCCCGCCTCCAGAGGCTTTGCATGATGGGTGTGACATCATTCACTTCCCTTCTTACCCTGATCGCTCTGGAATAGGATCAATCCAGGCTCAGAATCTATCGTCACATGACCTTTTTTCCATCGCTTTAAAGTCTAATCTTTATGCTCTCTAGTAAATTTATGTATGTTTATGTTTTTTTTTTTTTGATGAGTCTCACTAGCAAGAGGTTTTCTTAAGGAGACAACTGTTTAGATTTGTTTTTTACTGTTGATATTTTTTTAACATGCAACTTCACCAAGGTTTAAAGTGATCTCCATTCATTCATGTAAATTCTGTCTATGGAAATAAAAAGCGATCGAGGTGGTTAAGTGTCCAAAATGTTATTTTCCCATTTTTTTATCATTCTTAGCAGCATTTTGATCTTTTCCTTAACTAAAACTACTCACCCAAGTAGTGTATGACGTCGTGTTAAACTGCATAATAAACAGCACATGCCTCTAATGTTTTTAGGTTTGTAGTGAAATTTTTTTTTTTTATATCGCAGCAGTGTTACGAGACGAGTAGTGTCGCGGTAAACACACCCCGAGAAGCTCTGTAGTGTCTCTCTGTCACGTACGTGTGTGTGTGTGTGTTTAGCTCTCAGGTTCCCTTTAGTGTTATTTATATTTAGTCATTATGTAGTTTTTTGCGTCTCTGCGTCGTCAGTGTCGTATCCGGTGCAGGTAGCGTTCCGGGTCTTTCTCGTCACGGCTCCAGGTCACCCGGACGTCTTTCTCGTCTCCTGGGTCACATGACTTCTCGGCCTGTCCCGCGCACGCTCCCCGGGCCGTGACATCATCGCCGTCGGTGGCGACCTCGGATGATGGCGTCCGATCGTTCGTTCTGGAAGAAAACAAAAAAAACTGGTTTTACACACAACACGGTTCGAGTCATTAATATTGATCACAGATTGTGGCAAAGACAGGTATAAATATTTTTGTTAATTAAGGAATCTGACATCATTGAACCTGATCTAGATAATATATGGGATTATGGTGAAGTCCTTCGCGTGTTCCTCACCTCTGACGACTCTCTGACTCCCTGCCGTGCACAAGCGCTCGTGCCCCTCTGCTCGCCTCGGCCCGGATCCCGTTTCTATTCCTCGCCCTCACCCGGAGCCCCACCAGCGCCTGCGCCAACCCTTCATCTTCCTCCTCCTCCTCCTCCACCCCGGAACCCTCGTCCCCGTCCTCCTCGTCCCCATCGGCCCGTCTCCGGCTCCTCCACACCTGTCTGGCCTTCTGCTCGGCGTCCGGTTCCCCTGCCGAGTGGAAGAGGCGCCTGAGCTGACGGAGCTTCACGCCCTGGAAGATGTTCGCCGAGCCAGACTTGCGCATGCGCCGCTCCGACGTCGAGCTCTGACAGAACGTGCGCTGGGGTGCCCCGAGCAGCACCGCAGGGGCGCCGACACCCACCTGCTCCATCTGCAGAGAGGGGAAAAGAAAGACAAGGGTTTGAACAACAAGCATTAGTGTAAGCCCAGCTGTTATTAAACACTTCAGGTCCTGACAGAATGTGACACCGACATCCGCACAGTAAGGCCGGGTTGTGTAAGGAGTACATAAGCAGATTTCGATTGTCTGATCCCCACTTATGATTCTCAGCACCGAACACTTATACAAGATTACCATAAATCTTGGAATATTGCAACTACCGTAAACACTCTAATAAATGAGAATTCAGAATTTCTAAAAGCCACACCTCTTGACTTTTTTTTTTTTCACCCTTCCACGTCCAGGTTGCTGATTTCGTGTGTAATGAAACGAGTGCATGCAAAACATTAACACTTTAATCACAAACTCGGTGACCCGAATACACTACCGAGGTTTACACACCCCACATGTTTACTCCACTGTAACTGAAACAGGAAGTAAACACCACAGCGGCCTGTTTACACAGGCAGGGCGTGCGTCACATCTGATTACATCCGAAACACACATAGTGGTCACAGTGAAACGCTTTTACCTCACGTGTTCACTTTAAGACCTGACCCAAATCCAAACTAATCTCGGGCTGCGTCCCAAACCAACCAGGCCAAAGTAGTCTCACGCATATAAAGTTACAGACGTAGTCATAGACATTCAGAAAGATGATTACTCATGTTTTCACCACAAACCAATGATGACCGAGTGAGAAAAACAATGCATGTAATATACACCTCATCTTAGAATGAGAAAATCAATTAAGATTAATTTAAAGTACTGTATAATGATTATAGTTTTATTATTATTATGCTTTTCCATTGTGAGAGCTTTTTTTTATTTAATCAAAATATTGTGTGGGAAATGTACAATAAATAATCTTGCTAGGCTTTTTATTTTAAAAATAATTTCTGTGAGGTAAACAGAATGAACCAACGCAGTGACGTCATTGAGGAATATTATTATTTTTTTAAAAGTATATATCAACAAATATATATACCAAATAAACCTACAATAAATATTCTTATCTTTTTTAAATATACAGTTATTTTTTAATGATATTTTTCGTGAGGTGAAATTTCACGTCGCTGCGTCATGACGTCACGCTGACGTACTGCAGTGACTCCTGCTCCTAAGTGTGCACGTTAGCTAAAAAAAAAAAAAAAGGAAGAAGAAGAAGAATATCGGGGAAAAATAAAATAAAAAGATAGGAAAAGCACTGGATTGTCGACAGGAAATGTCATTAAGCATTATTATTATTATTATTTTAATTGTCATTAAGCATTAATAATTGGTCATTGAGTGACAAACGCGTCGTTAACCAGAGATATAAACACTGATCTGTGACGTCGCACTGACGTTGCCGTAGCGCACGCGCGCGGCTCTGTGCGCTATATTTAGCTCTATAATCATTTTGACTTGCACTTTTTTTTTTCACACAAAAAAAGGCTTGTCTGGCGCGCAGATAATGCTTTACATCGTATATAACAATGCATGTTAATTTGGGGGGAAAATGAACACATCATGCTACAAAAGCTAAAACAGATGATGATAAAAGACGCGTGCAGAAATGCAAAAGAGAGAGAGAGAAGTAAAGACCAGACCGTTTAGTGAGTTTATCCTCTTCACTCCATCCGGATCTTTAAAAGTGCTCTGTAATATTACTGAGTTTCAGAATGATTCAACTCTCCCAGCATAAGTGTGTGTGTTTTAGTGTTTCTCAGCCTTGTGTGTCAGTGCCACGACTCTTCCGCCTACGTCAAACTGCACGCCGTCCAATCAAGTCGCTCGCGTGAGTGTTAAGTCCCGCCTTTCTATTGCAGTTCTGGCCAATCACAGGCAGCACAGCTCTCTCTCCCCGTGTGCAGCTCAAAGGTGCAACTTTCATTGACGTCATTGGCACTGATCTTCATTCCTGCAGCTAACAGCAGTGACACGCTTCACAGGGGAAGAGTTTCACAATCAGTTTATTATAGATCCTGTAGAAACCATCACTATGCAACGGAATAATTCAACGGAATAACCTGCGAATGGAATGTCCTTAAACTAAACTTAAAATGATTACTTCACATGATACATGTGTACTGAAATGTACCTGATAAACAGGTGTAGACACGCCCACTTCTCCTCTATATAGGTGCAGGATTACTGCAGGTGGCTACGAGAGAGTTAGTAACCCCAGCTCACATTCATATTCACATTCAAGATCCAGATTCAAAGAACTTTATTAATCCCAGAGGGAAATCGCTTTGTCCTGGTTATACAGTTGCTCTGATTAAATTACCGGGAAGAATGGGAAAAAAGTATATTAGACAGGAAAAAATTGAATTAAAGAAATAAAAATGTAAAGAAAAATAACAATAAATAGAATAGAATTAAATATAGCACACAATTAAGTTACACAATGCAGTAGAAATGCAGTGTAAATGAAAGAAATATTGCACAAATGAATTGTAATCAGATATTGCACTTGGAACACTTGGAGTTGTGGGAACAGTTGTGTCATAAAACATCATTATTGCACAGGAACTACTCAGACACAGGCTGACAGGTTTACATCATCATTAAATGTTTTCTGGGTTTGTCCGTCAGAAGCAAAAGCTCTCTCACTCACATTTATCCTGTGTACAAGCGACTAGGATTATAGTTTGGGAAATTTGGTAATATTGGTAATGTTTTCTGGGTGGCTGGAATGGATTATCTGCATGGACATTGTTTCCGATGGAAGAATGCTTTTATTTCCCACGCAAAAATAAGAGTTTTCACCTTAAGAACTTTCGCCTCCAGAACTGATTAAATTTATATTAAACCCGGATTAAGTAGCACTGTCGCTTTGCACCTCCAGCGTCCGGTTTCGACTCCCGCCTCGGGGTTTGTGGGCGTGTAGTTCACATGTTTTCCCCATCCTTGGTGGGTTTCCTCCAGGTACTCCGGTTTCTTCCTACAGTCCAGAAACATGCAGATTAGGTTAAAAGGTGTTCCCGAATTACCCGTAGTATGTGTTTGCCCAGGGTGTAACCCGCCTCATGCCCTAAAGTCTCCGGGGATAGGCTCCAGGCCCCCTGTGACCCTTTATACAGGATAACCCGGTATAGATGATGAGTAAGTGAGTGCGAACCTCCTCATTGTGTCCACTTATGGTAACACTTCTTAAAAAGCTCCAAACAGCTTGTGTCTGCTGGAACCCTTTTGTTTAACTGGAAAATGCTAAAAAAGTATCGTCTGTCTCCGCGTCTCTTTATGACTGATACATTAATGACTGGTTCTTTTGATGTATGTGACACAGGGCACCTGACCAAAAGCTGATAATAAACAGAGATCTTCAGACATCATGCGTGTGTGTGTGTGTGTGTGTGTGTGTTGTCTCTCCCGGTTGTTCGAGCCCGGCTGGTAAGCGTATCGAGGAGCGACGGACACAACGAGCCATAATTATTCTTCTGTTAAACCTAACAATTCTGCATTCTTCAGCCTAACAGGTACTGAAATATAGACTTGAGCTACTGTAAATACAGGCATTGTGTATTTAGTGAAAGATCTAAAAGCACCTCTAGGTAGTGATCCAGTTTTACGACTGTAGATGTGATGATCGATACCCGTGCTGGCTGCGAGTCAGTGGGTCATGATCTCATGACTGCGTTACGTCTGGAATGATTAATGATTTTGTTCAGGATTCGGATAACAGCTGATTACTGGAACCTACAGAAGAGAAACATGTTATGTGGTGAGTGTTGATCATCTGAGGAAGTCATCATATGACCATGTTTCCATACAACCCTGTCATACACCCTGGGAGAGTAACAATAATAATAATAATAATAATAATAATAATAAAAAGAAAAAGAAGAAGAATTGGATAAGTGTAAGAGTTTTTATATATAAAATCAGTTAATTCTACTCTCGTCCTCTCGGATCTGATATTAATTAACGTGATAACTCTCCCACGCTCTCCTCTGGCGTCAGGAAGATTATCGACGCACAGCAGACAGACCGAGAGAATCGTTTATTCATCTATAAAACTTTTAAACTTTACCATAAGATACATAACAGAAACAAGGACAAGTACAAAGGGAAACAGAGACTCGTTATTCATGGTCCCTCAAGGACTGACGTCACTTTTGCATATTCGACTGCTTGGAAGCCAAGTTATTTTTTTTATAAGCACACAACTAGCGTTTAGCACACAATGACTTTTCTATGTGACAAAAGAATTACTTGGCTGCTCTTGCTGATTTCAAGATTAGGTCAAGTTTCAAGTTTGTCGTGTGCACAAAGCGTCAGAGTCGGCTGTACATGCTGGTTATAAGGATCAGGTACGTGACAGTTGCGCAATACAAAGAAATATACGTCAAAATATAATGGGGAAGGAAAAGAAGAAAACTGGAGACATTTACAAACAAGGTGTAGCTGAATATACACTGAATAAAAAAACAAAACAAAAAGTCACCACTTCAGATGGGACAAATTATTGAGCTGCATCGAGCACCAAGATCAATTAAGGAGATTTGAAATTACTGGAATTGGGTTAATAATTGTTCAACACCTGGAAGGACAGTGCTGATCTGTCAACTTAGAAGAAATTCATTACTAGAGATCATTTAAACATTTAGTAAAGATGCATTGTTTAATACAAAAATAACAGTAAAATACACTAACATTCACTACATGTTTAATATATAATGTATAATGAAAGATAATTTTCACACACACACACACAATGTGATGAGAACTCACAGGATTGGGGCTCAACAGTTGAGTGTCTATAAGAAGACCACTTGTTAGTGAGACTGATCAGGAAAAAAGCCATCAGTTTAAATGGTGTGCGGTACAGTATGAAGATTGGACTTTGGAGTGATGGAAAAAGGTCATGTGACCTGATGAGTCCAGACTGACTCTATTCCAGAGTGATGGGCGTGTCAGGGTAAGAAGGGAAGCGCATGAAGAGATCATGCATAGTGTCCACTGTACAAGCCTCTGGAGACAGTGTTATGATCTGGGGTTGATCAGTTGCTCAGGTCTAGACTCAGCAACGTTATGGGGCAATAAAATGAAGTCAGCTGACGACCTGAATGTACTGAATCACCAGGTTATCACATCTATGGAGGTTCTCTTCAATGATGTTCCCAGGTTTAGATTGTGAAAGTGTTTCAGAGAGCATGAGGAAACATTATCACACATGAATTCACCACCACATTGTGTGTGTGTGTGTGTGTGTGTGTGTGTGTGTGTGTGTGTGTGCATGTGTGTAATCAAAGCTAAAGGCCGTCAATGAAATCCATAAGTATGCAACTTTTTTTTTTATCGGGTTGTGTATTAGGAAATTGGTCTTTAAAAAACGACAGAGTGTAAACACCGGGATATGTGAAGAGCAAAGCAAAAGATAGTAAAGTATTTGTGTGTAAATGAAGCAACAGTTAAAAAAGTGTTTTAAAAAAATGTAAATACCATTAGATATGATACATAATGAACTATGATAAGTATATTAATATATTGCACAGAGACAGAACTAAGTCCCCCTTTGACTTGAATCTTATTTAAGACTGAGGGCAGGGGGTGGAGTGTCTATAAAATGACTGACAAGGTAACTATCCAAATACAGACAGACCCTTGGTACCAGAAGGCAGGCTTGAAACAGAATTGTAGCTATGCACTAGACATGTCCTGTTTTTTCCTATCTTGATGTTGTTAGTCTTTCAACTGTTCCCATTGAGGGGTCACCACAGTGGACCATCTGATCCGCACCTAACTCAGCACAGGTTTTGGACATTGGGTTGGAATTGAACCCTTGGCAGACGCGAACATTATTTTTTCCCCTATCTATAGCATATAGTATATATTTTAAACAATTATTGTAAAATAAATAAAATATTAAAAAAATTAAATAAAAATAATGACTACTACAACTTTAAATGTCTAGATACCTGGGCTTTTGGTATCACTAACGAAATTTGATTTAAAACAAATTGCATTGTTTATCCACTTTGGATTGAAGGTCAAATCAATGCTCTCGGTGTTTGACTGTGTGCGCTGAGTGAAGCTCTCATCCGGGTCTCTCGAATCGACACGTTATCCTGCACAATGCGGAAGTGGGCTGGAAATCCGGAAGGAATCGCTGTTTACTCTGGACATTAAGTGGATTAATCTCGAATTTAAAACGTTGTCGCAGACTTTTGGATGGCGGTAGAGGTGTTAATCTCTTACACACTGCGCTGTGAAGCGTGAAAACACAAGGAAAGGTGAAGAAAGTGATAACAGCAATGTCGAGGATGCTAGCTCGCTAGCCGCGCTAAGCTAATAGGAACTGACTGACAGAAGACTAGCGAGCTAGATATTATTATTATTATTATT
>JAQQZS010000010.1:3479062-3489900 GCA_030068045.1 Platyallabes tihoni | reverse complement strand
AGCTCGCTAGCCGCGCTAAGCTAATAGGAACTGACTGACAGAAGACTAGCGAGCTAGATATTATTATTATTATTATTTTAGTAGTATTTTGCTTTGACAATTATTACTTTTTTTGGAAAAATTGTTTCATTTTATTAATTATCTATTTTATTAATGACCACGTTAGTGCTGAGAGAGTCTGTGAAACTGCAATATCACGATACTTGGGGACAGAATTTACACCTGCACACAAAGTATCGCGATATTTGAGTTAACCGACGTCCAACACAACAATGGAGCTCTATTATAAAACTATTCATATTCAGATGAGTGAACAGATTAAGACAAACAAACAAACAAATACATAGATATATCTTGTTATTTCAGGTATTTCTGGTTCACTGACTGAACAAGCGAGTGTGAGGATGCAGCCTGGCGGTCAGGAGACTCCGCCCACCACCGGCGAGCGGACCGAGCCCAGCCAGCTTCCCAGTAAAGACACGTCGTCTCTGGACAGCACGTCTGACCTGTGTGGACCTCGAACTACAGTGACCGTTGACCTCTTCAATGTGGTGGTCTCCTACAAGCGGATGGCGATCTTTCTGGAACCGGTTACCGATGTGGTGGAGGTGCTGCGTTACGTCCTCGGGTGAGCGAATAACGAGACTTTTAAGATAGAGAGGAGATCGAGATTCATGCATGACTTTTTCTAAGACTTTTCTCTCTGTGTGAGTGTGTAGGTGGAGAATGCCCTTGTGCTCTCTTTTCTGCTGCATCCTGCTGAACATCCTCTTTATCACCTTAAGTGAAGGTGAGACGAAAATAGAGAGCAACAGTTTGATATCTGTGCCTCCTTCTTTCTGACTGACAGACACGAAAGCCACACCTCCTTCCTTGTGAGTGATGTACAACAAGGCCACACCCCCTTCCTTCTGACTGACAGACATGGAGGCCACACCTCCCTCTTTGTGGTTGTGACACGAAAGCCACACCTACTGACATAAACCAAGGCCACGCCTCTTTCTTGTGACTGACGTACACCGAGGCCACCCCTCGTTCCTTATGAGTGACAGACACTGAGGCCACACCTCCTTTCTAGTGTTTGACATGCAACCAAGCCACCACCCCTTCTTTGTGTCCGACATGCAGTACATCAAGCCACACCCCTTTTTTTGTGACTGACATGCACTGACTCCAGGCCCCTTTTCTTATGAATGATGGACACATTGGCCACACCCTCTTCCTTGTGAGTGATCCTGGGGCCGCAGCCCCTGTCTTCTGTTTGACATACACCAAGGCCAAACCTCCTTCCTTTTGATTGATTGACATAGAGGCCATGTGACTGACACACTGAGGCCACACCGCCACCCCTTTTTTGACTGACACTAAGGCCACGCCTTCTCCCTTCTAACTGACAGAATGAAACAGACCAGATAGACGTACTGTATAAATTTGCTCTTTGTCCTGTTTTCCTTTTTTGTGTAGTGGGCTGGTTCTCTCTCCTCCTGTTGGTGGTCTCTGTGCCCGCGGTCCTGGGTTATCTTGGTGACCGTTGCCAAGGCGACGCCACCGACGCAGCAGTAGAGAAAAAGAGACACCATGCAGTTCAGCGCAGGGAACTTCAGACCGTCCACATGAGCCGCCAGGAAGCCATGATGGAGGTCAAGGGCCTGTGAGTAACCATCTTAGTGAGGTCAAAGAGGTCAGAGCGGCCATATCTGTGAGGTCAGACTAAGCAGTGGTGAGCATGAGTAGCCATCTTGCTGAGGTAAAACCACTTTGAAGCAGCCATGCTGGTGAGGGGAAAAGGGTAAAAAAAAAAAAAAAAAACTTTTTTTAAAAGCCATCTTAGTGAGGTCAGGGCCATAAGTGATGACGACAATGCAGGAGAGAGCAGCCATGATAGTGAGGTCCAGGGTTAAGCAGAAAAGTGAAGATGCAGAACTGAAGTTTGGTGTGTGTGTGTGTGTGTTGCAGATTAAAGCGACTGGATGAGGTCCTGACACAGGCGTGTGTGTATGCTGAGTCAGTGTATAAAGTCTTGTACTGGGAGAGTCATGCAGTCTCTGCCGTGTGAGTTTTACACACAACACACACACCGCTACACACACACCGCTACACACCCGCCACATGATTGAAGGAGCGGCAGCTCTGTTCCTGTGTGCAGATTCTACGGGTTCCTCCTGATGACGCTGTGTCTGCTGTACACGGCTCCTGTGGGCTGGAGTCTGTCTCTCACCAACAGCACCCTCTTCTTCTGGAACAACGACTTCTGCAGGGGTCAGACAGTGCGCGCACACACACACACACACACACACTAACAGTGTAAAGTCGAGCTTAACTTAACATGTTGGTTTATTCTAACGTGTGTGTGTGTAGTTGTGTTGCAGATGAAGGACTTGTTCCGCTCGTCTCCGGTGCAGCTCGCTAAAGGAGAGACAGAAAAGATGGACCCAGAACAGAGTCACCTGTCAGACCGCTCCCCTACTCCCACCAGTCTGGAGGTCAGAGATGGAGAGAGTGACAGACACACACACACACACATGGAAAAAGAAGATGGTGAGACAGACTAAGAGAGAGAGAGAGAGAGAGATGGAATGAGGAAAGGACACCTAGAGATATAGAGGACAGAGGCTAAGACAGAGATATGGGGGGGACAGAGAAGGAGACAAATGGGACAGACTGAGAGCCAGACTTGGAGAGGTGTATAGAGAGACCAAGAGAGGGAGATGGAGAGATAGAACGGCTGAGTGATGGAGAGAGCGAGACAGGAGACATGTTGAGATCCAGAGAAAGAGAGAGAGAGGGGGGGGGGGCATGTAGAGATCCAGTGAGAGAGAGAGAGAGGGGGACGGAGTGAGTGAGAGCCTGAGAGGGACGGACTGACGGGGAGACGGAGATAGTGATACTGAGTGAGCAAAGGGAGAGGGGGATGTTTGTCGCTGAAGGTCTTGCAGTCAGATCTGAGAGTGATTGTGTCTCTGAATCTAACAGCCAATCAATTCAATTCAATTCAATTTTATTTGTATAGCGCTTTTAGCAATTGTCATTGCCTCAGGTCACTGTATGCAAATCTAGAGAAAGGGGTGGGGCCTGTACGTTTGATTTGTACCATCAATTATAGGAAATTGATTTCATTTAAAGTTAATTAAAGAAATCAAAGAGATAATACTGGAAAGATAGACACACTGTGCACGTGTCTATGGAGTGTAAGAGCGCGGTGTCACAGTGTGTGTGTGTGTGTGTGTGTCTGCATAGGATCTCTCACCAGGAAGTGTGGAGGAAGCCGAGGAGGCGGAGCCTGACGATGAGTTCAGAGACGCCATCGAGGTAAAAAGTCTCACCCCTCTCTGTCTCTGTCTCTCTCTGTCTCTCTCTGCTTCTGTCATATCTAATCCCCTGTGTCTGACTTGTCCTGCTGTCTGTGCTGCATAAGGAGAACCAGCTGGTCCTGCAGGTGAGTGTCTCCCTCTAGAGGAGCGGAGGAGGAAGTACAGCTCTTATTGCTAGTGCGAATAGAGGAGTAGAATAGTATAAAGTACCATGGAGAGTGTGTGTGTGTGTGTGTGTGTGTGTGTGTGTGTGTGTGTGTGACGGAATAGCTCACCTCTTTACTTTGCCCTTAAAGGAATCCCAGCTGGTTTTCGTGGTAAGTATGTGTTATGCTCTGAATGAAATCACTTCGGAGAGTTGCACGAAGCACTGTGTGTGTGTGTGTGTGTGTGTGTGTGTGTGTGTGTGTTAGTTGCATGTGAGTAATGTCATGCATATGAGCACGCGTGTACTGAATGAAACATGCTTGTGTTCTATATACAACTTTTCAAACCACACAAAACTCCCCCCCGATAAACTGGGGGGCGGGGCTTATCCCAGTGTAACCCCTCCCCCCCTCCTATTTTTGGACGTAGGTGTGGCCTGCAGTCTTCGGGCTGACTAAAGCCCTATGGAGACGAGTAATTCGTAAGGTGCCCAGCCCACTCCGTCGCTCTGGGTGTTCTAACCACGCCTCTCCGAGACCTTCCTTCTCCTATTGGCTCGTTCTCACAGTGATGTCATGTCACTGCCAGCTCTCTGATTGGTTCCTCGCTGTGTGGTGTAATTACCAGAACTTTGGATGGGTTGTTCTGACAAAATGATTAGTTTTTTTTTTTTTTAACAAACGGCTGCTGTGGTCTTACAGTACGATTTCGATCTAACTTTCTCTCACACATCAACTCCTCCCTCACTCTCTCTCTCTCTCTCCTCTGATCTCTTGGTCAGAGACAGAAACCTGCACGCTGTGTTTGTCCGACGCATTAGTCAGGGTAAATCATTCACGTCCATCAGCATCACCTCAGCGTCCTCTCCTGTATGACTGCACCGTGCAGGTTTCTCCCCTCTCTGGACTAACTGACAGACTCCTAACACGACTCGGTCACTGTCCTGACTCGACACGATGGTCGGTGAAGGCGTGAGCGTCCCGGGGTGAGGACAAGTCCTCCAGAATATAAGACACACTGTTGATGTCATGAACAAATTAGTGTTTAATTATGTTCTTCATGTAGTTCTTCTTCTCCAACTCCACTAGGGGGCGCAGGAGTGCCGATTTATAGACTCTTCCGGTCCTGCTGCTAAATCATATACCGCAGAGGCATGGACGTCCTTATGTTTTCGTCTTACAGCGGGTGTGTCTTATATTCCGGAGTCTCTTATAGTCCAGAAAATGTGGTCATATTTCTCTCCTGTGCTCCATCTCTCCTTCTCTCTTTCTCTCTCTTTCTCTCTCGACTGTAGGATGACGATGACGTGTCAGTGGGCGGAGCCGATTACGACTCAGTGTCTGATAACGGCTTGCTGAGCAGGAACGAGCCGATACGCAGCCGGGTGTCTAAACTCACCGAGAAACTCCGCAAGCGCGTTCCCACCAACCCCACAGGTCAGAGACTCGCTCACTCGTTCATGCACTCACTCACTCGTTCACTTCATCACTCATTGACTCATTTACTCAGTCAGACATCCATTTACTCACTCACTCATTAATTCAGTCACTGACTCGTTTACTCGTTCATACAATCGTTCGTTTTTTCATTTATTCACTCACACATTCAGTCACTCATTCACTCAGTCATTACCTCATCCACTAGTTAATGAGGTTATTCATTCATTTATTTACTCGCTCATAAGTTCGGTCATTCGCTCACTCGATCATACAGTTATTCACTCATTTTAACTCACATTTAGTCATTCAGTCACTGAGGCAGTCACTCATTTATTCAATCAATAACCCATTCATTCACCTACTCACTCACTCTCTCACTCATCCATTCAGTCACTCACTTATTCACTCAGTCATTATCTCATCCACCCAATCATTTGTTCAGACATTTACTCACTCACTCATTAACTCGTTCACTCCTTAATACAGTCATTCAATAATTCCACATCAACTCATACATTTAGTTACTCACTCACTCATTCTCTGTCACTTATTCATTCAGTCACTCAGACACCCGCTAATTTATTCAATTACTAACCCACTCACCCATTCAGTCTCTCCCTCTCTCACTCACCCATTCAGTCACTCCCTCTCTCACTCATCCATTCAGTCACTTTTTCTCTCCGTCATTACTTCATCCACTAGATTGTTCATTCATTCATTTACTTACTCTGTCATTCACTCACCCGTGTTCTCACTCCATTCCTTCAGTCATTCACACATTCAGTCGCTCACCTCTTCACTCACTCATGCAATTACTCTCTCACGTAGAGCTGCGCGATTGATCGTCATTATCGATTAATTTGAGTTTACGGTTTATATCGATGTTGAAAAATGAAAATGGATTTTATCGGTGTCACAGAGCGTGTCTCAAGTCTGACGTAGTGGACACGCGTGTGTTCGTTGCTAAAAACATGTAAAATGCTGTCAGGAACCGGTTTGATTTTATTAAGCATGTAAGTTGCATGTGGTTTACAGTGATGGAAAAAAATCTATTCTATTTATTTTATAAACGTAATTTAGGTCCACAGCTTGCACTTTACCAATCCCTCATATTTCGCTATAACAACCATATTGGTGAACGTTTGCACTTTTTAAATCCCGGAAACAGGTGTGTAAGAGTAATGTTGTACCGTTTACTGTTTTTCTTGAATAAGTTTTTTAAGAAAGCTTGTTAGTGAAAGCAGTTCAGGTTTGGGTATAATGTTTTGGCTTTAATACAAAAAAAAATCCAATACCCTCTAGTGTTTTATTCACTTTTATTCATTTTAAGAAAAATAATCATTTTGAAATCGAAAAATCTAATTTTGTCTCAAAAAAAATCTGAGATTTGATTTACAGGATGTATCGTCCAGCTCTGCTCTCGTGTATTCTCTTAGTCCAGTTCACTCACTCACTCACTCACTCACTCACTCAGACACATACTCATCAGGTACTCTTTCAGTCATTCATTTATTCACTCACTCAGTGACTCGTTCACTCTTAACCTTAAATTCATTCATTCATCAAATGTTATTCATTTATTCACCCACTCACTTCCTCACTCATTCAGTCATGTTCTTTCCTTCATTTCTCTCCTTGACTCCTAATGGACCTGATTATGCGCGCGCACACACACACACACACACACACACACACTTATTGTTAAACATATCAGTCTGAATTTCTCTCTCTCTCTCTCTCTCTGTGTTTGTAGGTAACTGTTCCAGCTGTGCTGCAGCGTTCTCGGTGTTAAAGAAGCGGGTGAGTGTGTAGCACAATCCCCCCTCAAACACACACACACATACACACACACACACACACACACACACTCCCCACTGTAGTGTATCTCTGATGACGGTGTGCTTGTTGGCTGTGTTCCAGCGCTCCTGCTCTAACTGTGGTCTGAGCTTGTGTTCTCGCTGCTGTTCCTACAAGGTGCTCAGGTCCAGTATGGGAGCGACAGGTTAGAGGGCGCCATCACGAACATCACTGCAGCATCACTTCCTGTTACAGTAACTCTAACATTTTGAACTCTCCCGCTCTTGTCTGTTTATTTATTTCTCTGTCTCTCTCTCCAGCTCCAGAGGCTCAGAGGGAGACGGTGTTCGTGTGCGCTCCATGCAACACGTTTCTCAGCACCAAGTAGCGTCCTGTAGTGACCCGTTCCACCAGAAAGCTCCTTGGGCGTCCTCGTGAGGTTCTCGTCTCGTAGTCGTCCTCCTCCTGCTGCTGCTTCCTGCCTCATGTCTCCTCTCTTCCTCGTGCTTCCCGTAAAAGCTTCAGTAGGCGTGTCCGTTCCTGCTAGAGCTGAGACAGAAATAACCCAGCCAGACTCCAGATCCTGCAGTGTGTAGCATTCTCGCTAATGCACGTCATGTGATGCAGCCGCTCCTGTCTCAGGCTTTTTTTCTTTTCTTTTTTTTTTTTAATACGCCAGATCATGTGACCGCATCTCATCCTGCAATGTTCATGTAAATGCGTAGTCAGTTGATTGGAGAGTTTCCATAAAACGCATTATTGTTCCAGAATCATCAGCTCTTCTATAGACAGTTCGTCAGGCTCTGAAACGAGAAGATATGTCTGTTTGTAACTCGTGAATTACTGTGAAGTCGCGTTTCAGAATCCAGCGTGGTTTTGAAGTGATCACCCGGTCCTTTAAGACCCTTAGAACCACTTTTGAGAGCATGTTCCAGAACCCATGGCTGGCTACACTAGATGTCAGAAGCTACTGAGGGACCCAGTTCTGGAACCCGTGACCACCTGCACCGGCTGGTTCTGAAGTGGTCAGATGCCTCAGTGAGACCCAGTCCTGGTGTCTCCTTTGATCCCACAATCACAAATCCACCTTGTTCTGAAATGACCACCTGCTCCTTTGAGTCCCTGTTCCAGAACCCATGGTCCCACATTGGATGTCACATTTCAGAACCCCTCAAGTTCTAAGATGATGATGATATGCTTCTGAGGGACCCAGTAATGGAACCCATGACCTGCACCGGTGCCTTGTTTCTGGTCCTGTCTGGTTCTTAAATGGTCAGATGCCTCATTTGAGACCCAGTTCTAGAAGGCGTAGTCTCCTGTAGTGTCTTATTCCCAAATCTATCAGGTTCTGAAATGATCACATGCTTCTTTGAGTCCCTGTTCCAGAACCCATGGTCCCACATTGGATGTCGCATTTCAGAACCCCTCAAGTTCTAATATGATCAGGTGCTAATGAAGGGCCCAGTTTTAGAACCCGTGACCAGCTTCAGTTTCTGGTTCTGTCTGGTTCCTACAGTAAATGATCACTTAGACCCTGTTCTGGAACCCGTGATCTCCTGTGATGTCATGTTCTCAAATCTATCGAGTTCTGAAATTATGAGCCGTTCCTTTGGGACCCTGTTCTAGAACCCATGGCCACGCTGAATGTCTCATTTCAGAACCTGTCAAGATCTAAAATGATCAGATGCTACTGAGGGACCCAGTAGTTCTGGAACCTGTGACCACCTCAGATGTCTCGTTTCTGGACCAGTCTGGTTCTGATAAGGTTAGATGCTTCCCTCAGTAAGGAACCCATGATCTCCTCTGAGATCCCAAGTTTGTGGTCTGAAAAAATCTGAAATGATCAGATGCTTCTGTGAGACCTCGTTCCCAAACTCATCAGGTTCAGAAATGATCAGATGCTCCTTTTGAGACTCTTTTCTGGAACTCGTGGCTTTATGTGAAATCGTGTTCTGGACTCAGTCAGGTCCTACAAATGCCTGGAAATCCCTCTCTGGACCCTTATGACTAAACCTATGCTGAGTGTTAGCACATGGCCTGAAGTTCTACCAGGGTCCAAATAATTATATTAACTTCTAGTCTTCTGAATTCTTCTGAGTTTTAAGAATACATTTTACTATAAAAAGTCAAGTCCTTGCTTTTCTGTAGCCCTTAGTGCTAAAACATTTACGCTAAGACTCGTCAGTACAAACTTTGAGATATTTCACCTGATATTCAACTGTTCAAATGTCCAGGTTTCAGACACTACACTAATCCTGAAAGTCATTTCACTTTCTTCACTATTCTTTATTAATGGCGCTCGGGTTAATACCTTATTGTTATTGTTGTTACGGCGATTCAGTTAACTCCGCCCACATCTCCTCAGTGTCTCGCTGCGGAGCAGTTGCTTTCTGGATTTTTGTGAGAATTTATGTTTGTGTTATGATTAAAAATAATAATAATAATAATTAAAACCACTGGATCTGTCACAGAGCAGCGTTCTGTTAGGGGAAAAAAATAATGTGTTAAATCATGACAAAGTTTTCACACAACTTGGTCGGGATGTGCAAATACGTTATTCCTTATTTATTTAATGGCGTGAATCTGCTTTTTTTTTCCTTCTCTTGCTGGTTTGAGATTATTTACGAAAGCATTACTATTATTATTATTAAATGCAGCCGTTTCTTCTGCATTGTTAACCGCATTGCACAGCAGTGTTACTGTAAGATAGATATTACATCATCACATACACTGTTACCGCTCTGTATTTTTATTTATTTTTTTATTTACTGTACTTGTCACATGATCGTGTCGTGGTCACGCCTTCCGAGCCGATCAGAATTTCCTGTGATGATGACGATAACTCATGAGCATCTAAAAATTCCGCTTCATCATCATGTCTGTCGTCTTGTTTTTTTTTTTTTTTTTTTTTTTTTCCCATTCATATCAGTTTTATTGAGATTCCTGGAAATATATTTTTTTTCCAAGGGCCTGTGCTTTTGTTGTCTCTTTTTATCGTCACTGTTTTTATCGTTTATTTTTTTAAAGATGGAAGTGAATGTAAGATGTTTATATATTTTATCCCTGTATCATATGATCTCTGTACTGTACTACAAATGTATTAAATCTAACTCTGTCACAGGTTGAGCAGCGTCGAGCTTGGCTCTGTGGGTTTATCCGTCTTTCTGTTTCACAAGTTCAATAAACGCAGTTAGAGAAATAACTCAGTGTGTTTCTTTTTTTTTTCACGTCTGGGTTTCAACATGCATCTTATTTTCCGTCTGGCTCTTGGGAACAGCAGAAACTTGTTTTGATCCTCAACCTAGAGATCAAAGAAGCCACATGTAATGTTTAAAGCTGTTTCCAGACTGTGACACTGAGCTACAGTAAGCTCGTCATCATTAACACCTCCATGTAGCGTGCGTGGGCAGACAGGTTGGGGTGAGACAGGAGAAAGAGGAAGGCTTGTCGGGTTTCTCTTCACACTTCACTTTATCAGAAATAGCCTTGTTCCAATACAACATGTTCCTTCTCTAATTAAAAAAAAAAAAAACTTTATATAACTGCAATAACTAAAGCCATAGCTATGATTGATGCTAATGATTGAGGAAATGCTAATTAATACAAGAACAAAATAATGTAACAATAAGGAAAGTGAAGGATAAGAGAGGAAGAAGAGAAGAAAAAAAATACAACACGAACCATCAGCCGTGGTGAGCAGAAAAGCATCTTCAGGTGCATAAACAATCGAGCCACAGTCCACAGCAGAGGTTGACATCGGGAATGATTCCAGTCAGTCTCGAACCTTGAGCCTCTCTGAATCCCAAATTACAGTCAAAGGGTCAACAGGGCCGGTCCATGATGGAGGTGGTGTTTTATCAAGATGCACAGAGACAGAGAGAGAGAGAGAGAGAGAGTGAATGTGCTGCAGAGATTTTCTGTGCATACTTTGAAATGTGCAACCTGATACGGCACAAAAAATTATTTAAATGTTTTTAAAGCAGCGTAGAATAACGAGGCAGCAAGTAATCAGAATACAGCGGTGTGGGGAACAAACGGCCTTAAAACCCTGTTACTGATTCTGATCTACACTAGTGATGGGAAGTTCGAATCATTTTAGTGATTCGGTTCTTTGAATCTCGTTCATCAAAATGAACGAATCTTT
>JAQQZS010000010.1:3446403-3460797 GCA_030068045.1 Platyallabes tihoni | reverse complement strand
CTGCATTTCGTTGCCTTGTACTTGTACATGTGTAATGACAATAAAGTTGAATCTAATCTAATCTAATCTAATCTAAATGTTCTGGACATGCCCAAAGTTATATACTGTATGTCACTGTTTTATTTTTGATACCTTGTCAAAAATATGCCAAATACCATTAGAACCATCCCCATTCAGTGCACTTTTTATAGTGATAGCCTTTAGCTCCATTCTCACTCGGAGAATGATCCTGTTTAAGTGGAAGGAGTCGTTGCTATTGTAAGCATACTTTAATCAACATATATTCATGCAGGCAGAAATATAAAATGTACCATTATAGCAAAAAAGGAAAGACAGGAGTAAGTCAGGAAACAGCGGTACCAGGGGATTGGAAAATACCTGAAAATTGCCCATGCAGCTAAGAACAGAAACTGGATAAAATGAGAGGAGCTAACGGGTAATAAATTGTACACCAAAACCAAACTTGAGGGATCAGGAATTTCCTATAAGATAACACATATGTGCAAGCGCCACTGGCGCAGACTGGTACGGGCAGATAAGTAATAAATCAGAGACACAGAGACACAGAGAGTCTTGTGAATAACATATTTTAATAAGAAGTAAGACACAGGATAAAATAAGTGTATCTACATGATAATAATATAAAAATACAAAGAATAAGGCCGAGCATAAAATATAAAACATAAGGGGCCAGGGTAAAGCCATCAACAGAAATAAAAATCACATATCAAGCCTTTTTTGAGCTAGAACAACACCAAAAAGAAGGGAATAAAAATAGAAATACTACAATTTAACATAGGCACAGGAGCCTGAGGAAAATCTGTTTGAATACCAATAGAAGCGGTCTCAGTCTGTGTACTAACAGACACTTTAAAATCAGTTTGGGTACCAACACTTACATTAAATCCAGGCTTTCTGATAGAACAGGGAGGAGTCAAATGATGAGGTGTAATTATGATGGAAATAATATTGATAGAAACTGGATTATAATGGATTAAAATTTTGTTGTGGTCAACAGATGAATGAACAGGGGAGGAGACTGGGTATTTTCTCCCCCCTCATGAATTGTATAAAAGGAGCGTGCTTTTCACTGTGAATTCAGTCAGAACTTGGCACTGCTTGGGGTCTGATCCAAAGCATTGCTAAGCTGGCTCATCTGGGTTCTTTATTGCTGCAATAAAAACCTGATGTACTTCATCCAGCTCTGCGTGGCGCCTGAAATCTTCTTTAATTCTCTTTGTAAGCAGTTTGTTAAATGTTTGATATTTTAAACTGAAGGCAACATCAACAGGTGGAAGAATTATCTCCCACACTATCAGTGGGTTCTAACCTGATTAAATCCTTCTTGTATTTTTATTAATCTAGAAAAAATGGTCTTATGTAATATTATGTCTGGCAACCGATCTTGAATCTTTTTTGAAAATATAGATGTAGATAAATTGGACCTGTAATGAAAGCTTTTTTTTTTTTTTTTTTAAATAGGTATTTTGTTCCTGTTTGATGCTTATTTGTTTATTTATATATTTCCTCTTACTTCTGTTTTTTCCTCCCTGGTTGTTTTCTAGTGGGGGGACAAATAGGGGAGAGGGGGCAAATAGTGGACCATGTACTGTATGTGTATGTGTCTTGTTTGATTTTCCAATAAATAAAAGACAGATTTTGATTTGTCTGTTTATGATTTTAGAGCAACAGTACAGGTCTTTATATTTCTAACCTCACACATATTATCTCCATTTTATAGTAAATAAACATAAACACACCAGAAAAGTCTAGATATATAACCTTGTGCTACTTTTTTTTTTTTTTTTTAAATACAGTTATAATCTATATTTATAGGACCACAGAACGAGTTTCAGGAAAAAAACTACAAAATCCATCAAAATCATCCGCTGCGTCCTTTAGTGACGACGTCATCAGACTGCGACCCAAAACATCCGGTTATGGTTTCAGCGTTTCGGCGTCTTTGTTCGCTGTGAGGTTTGTGCGCGTGAACACACTAATGTTTAATGTTTATACAAGTAAAAATAAACGTATGGTTTGCTTGATGATACAGTTTTGCGATATTTAATGAGAATTTAATGATTTATTCGATATTTCAGAGACTAAACTGTGGTTAAAGTATGGCTAGCAAAAGATAGCAACTAGCCTGTTTGTGTGGATTTTATATAGATGTAGATATAAAGAGGTTTATACAGTTAAACCTGGTATATCATTAATGTGAGTGTGTCATTTGTTAAAAATAAAAATAGTTATTAAGGGTCTGATTCTGATCATATAGTCTCCATAGGGAATAAGTGTCTATTGTTGTTGTTATTATTATTGTTATTATTATTATCTAGGACTCTTCTCTATGGTGATGGACGGCAGCAGCGGGACGGACGGACAAGCGAAACCCTCAGCTCCATCTCGCACCAAGAAGCCCGACAAGCCCATTTACATCCCCAAGAGCCGGCAGGGTGGAAACCAGCCTCAGTCGGGAGGGGATAAGAAACCTAAAGGTAATCGACCCCGGTACACCGATAAATCCCGGAGATACAACCCCAAGAGCAAGAAGGAGAAAAGCGGAGGAGATAAGATAGAAACCGGGGATGACGGGTTGACCAAGAGCGAGGACAAACCTCATGCCGAGGAAGGAGGAAAAGAAAAAGAAGAAGCCGGCGTGGAGGACGAGAGACGAGACGAGACTGGAGAAGACGCAGTGAAGAGGGTGTGTGCTGAGGACACGACGAGTGAGGTGGAGGAAGACGAAGGATGGAAAGACAACAACAATGAGGAGGAGGGTGATAACTGGGATGCGTTATTCACCGACGATGGAGAGTGTCTCGACCCGCACCTCCTGGAAGAGGTTTAACACTTTATGTCCAAACCCCAGCGTGTACAGTGTGTGTATAATGTGTGTATAATGCAGTGATTTTTAATTCAGCACTTTTATTTTTCAGATGTCTGAGAAAGCGGAACAGAGCAAGGCGTCGGTTCAGGAGTCCCGGTTCGACTACTATAACTGGTCGCCAGAGGACGACGAGGTGGAGCTGTGGGAGGATGAGCTGTCTCATATCGTGGAGATCTACGATTTCCCGACCGAATTCAAGACGGAGGATTTAATACGAGCCTTCTGCGCCTATCAGTACGCTGTGTTTACTCCTGCTGAATCCTTCAGGCTGTGTTCTGATCATGTACGAGTCACGGACTGAAGTGTGTGTGTGTGTGTGTGTGTGTGTGTGTGTGTGTGTGTGTGTGTTACAGGCAGAAAGGCTTTGATATAAAATGGATCGATGACACACACGCTCTCGGGCTGTTCTCCAGTCCAATAGCAGGTGGGTTAAAAAAAAAAAAAGAGTACAGGTGTGTGTGTGTGTAGTGTTTGTTTCATATCTTCAAGTCCTTACATTTTATGTTATTACAGTATGTCTAAATAGATTTACAAATAATAATCCTGTGTGTGTGTGTAGCGCGAGACGCTCTCAGGACCAAACACCCCATGCTGAAAGTTCGTCCTCTTTCCAAATCCTCCTCGGCCACCAAAGCCAAAGCGCGTGCCTCCTCAGGTACACACCCCTGTCTCCTGTTTCTGCTTCCTGTACGCCCTGTGCATAAATATTCACACCCACCTTTTAAGCATTTTTTCTATATGAGCGACCAAACCGAACACCAGCTATAGAAAGCATAGACTTTTCATTTGCATTTTGTGCGAGAGTTATTGAAGATGTAGCACCAGGGGGTCCCAAGAAAGTAGCAAGGACGGTAGCAGGAAAAAAACAGGGCCGCTTTCAGTTTCGTTTTTAAAACCACATGTTCCAAAAGGAATCATAAACTAAGGTTAAGTGGTTTAATGTCGTTAAGTGAGGTTCACTTCATTTACATTTCTTTTTTAAATGTTTTGATTTGTTTTTATAAGCAAAAATATAATTTGAGTGTTGGAAATACTGGTAATGTACTGTATTTTAAAATAAGATAAGATATACCTTTATTAGTCCCATAATCGGAAAATTCCTGTGTTACAGCAGTAAAGAAAAAAATGTGCAAATATGAAGTAGAGACAATACAGTGTATAAATACAAAAGAAACAGACAATACAACAGTTATACTTTCAAACAAACAAGATGAGTGGAACCGGACATTATGAACGACCAGGGGGGTGAATACTTACGCACTCAATATTTACTCTTCTGCTTGTGAACAGTTTTAATATGTAAATTATCTTGAACCACTTCGGTATCCGTATCGACGAGGCGTGATCCCGAGCTGGTCTGTAATTAATAGGAGAACGTGTGTGAATTGGAGGAGGGTGTGAATACTTACGCTCAGCACTGAGTTATTGTTGTTGTTTTTGTTTGTCTGTGTTGTTGTTGTAGACTACCTCCTCCCGGCTAAGGAGCGTCCTCAGACGAGTGCTGCTCTCGCACGGCGTCTGGTCATCGGCGCCCTCGGGGTGAAGAGTGCGCAGAGCAAAGAGCAGCGCGAGGCCGAGAGGAACCAGCTACGGCAAGCCAGAGGTCTCACACACGCAACACACACACACGGACGTATGTTCTTATTCAAAAGTTAGCACACTAATGTGTAACGCCTTCTGATTCCCTTCAGAACAAAAACGACTGGCGGCCAAACAGCGGGACGACGCCTGGGAGGGGAAGTGAAGCTCACACAGCTCGGTCTCTCACACACACACACACACACACACACACACACACACACACCAAACTGATGGTCTTCACCGTGCTCTGAGTGACATGGAAATACAGGTTTCCATGGCAACGATTATGAAACCATACAGAATGAGTCTCTGTCAGGGTGTGTGTGAACATGAATAAGGTGCAGCTATACACACGCGCGGAGCTGCATCACGTGACGCGTACGACAAATTCTTCCCGCCGACTGGAACAGTTTGTGTGGTGATGTACATCCCATCCTGAGGCGTTGTCATGGCGACAGAATGGCCGACTCCTGCAGGTGACACTCGTACAGCTGGAGGAACTGGAAGTTCAGGGAAATTAAACCAACACACACTAGTATAGGGCACAGAAACACACACATGTTCAGTTAAAGCCACTTGTTTCTGTTGTTTAAAAGTAAGGTGATTGTGTGTGTGTGAGATATTTTCAGGTTTTGTAAATAAGGTGGTTTTATAACGTTCAGCTTTAACCTCGAGACACCAGGCTTCTCTTTGTTCTGATGCCAAAAGACACACCAACGCGTTTGGACTGTGTGTGTGTGTGTGTGTGTGTGTATGTATTTATACAGTACCAGTCAAAAGTTTGTACACCCCTTCTAACCTAACTCCATGTGCTTTCTTTCTACACTGTAAAACAATACTGAAGGCGTTACACAATAATCCTCTTTGAACAGTTGATATTGAGGTGTATCTGATAATTACTCTCTGTAAATCCTTTATAACGGCTCTAATCTGAGGTGATTTCTGAGGCTGTAAGTCTAAATGAACAACTTCTCTGCAGTTTACCTTCATGAGAGAATTTCATGGTGCTTGGAGGGTTTTTACAAACGCGCTCGACACAATACTGTTCATGTAAGAATTATTGTAACAACTGACTGTTGCTGTTACTGCAACAAAAAAAAAAATCCAGTATTGTTTCGGACTGTGGAAAATAAATCCAAGCGTTTGACTGGTACCGTATGAAGTTTTAAAAATGCTTTTTAATTAAGCCTTTGTATCTGTATTTTGAGCACTGCTGTCAAAACTTGACTGTGATTTGATTAATATTAAAAACAAATAAATCTTGGTCTGACTTTAATGTACATATGTCTTTTTAATGTAACCCACCACTCGACTTAAAGAGAAAGACAAGCTAAGTAGGAAAATCGAATGTCTTGATTTAAAGAATAAAAGGTTCATTTCGTGAAGTTTCATTCAATGCCTCGCTGTAGTGCCATCTAGTGGACAACTTTTGTGTAGTAACTAGATCGTAACATCACAAGGAGCTCAATGAATACAGACATGCAGCTGCTAGTAATGTAATGTATTCATCAGTGTCAGGCGTGTGTTTGAAAATCCACTGTTCAAGGAAATGTTTATGCACATAATTATCATATCTGAGGAGTAGCTAAAGATCTAGAATAGAAAGGAAATGTGAAGAAAAAAATAGAAGAGAGAAAAAAAACCTAGATACAATAATTTATGAGAATTAACTTCTTTAATATATGAAGAAAAAAAAATAATGAAGTAAATGTAAAGTTCATCCAATCTAATGATTCAGTCACGTGATTCTGGGAAACACGAGGCGTCAGGCTGCGGTGTGGAGGCACTAGCGCTGACGTCACTTCTTCAGTGCGTTACCATGGTAACATAAGCACCTCGTTATACCTGTCGCTGCGGGAATTCCACACTACGACCGTTAAATATTGATTTGTTTTTATTGATACAAATACTGGTACCATTATAAAACATACTGTTTAAAAACGTGTATAACTTGTAAATAAATTATTGATTAATAAAAATTGATTAAAGATGCACGGAGCTTTTTACAGATTACTAGCCTATATAATACTTCATTTCCTGATTAAATTAAAATGTAAATTTTCGTGTCCGTTTAATAACATGTCGTCCTCGATAATATCGATAAATGTATAAGTCTTTTTTCGAGCTAATTTTCCTTCACGCTCCAGCGAGACGAAATGACTTATGGGACATTTTTCATTCGGTGAAGTGAAGACCTGTTGTTCACTCGGTTTGGAATCAGACTTAACATGGCAAATAATTCATGGTGCTTGGAATTATTTCCAAGTACACTCTGAAGTGCACTTCGCAGGGGACTTCAGGCCGATTGGAACGCACATTTCGGTTGTGACTAGTCACGTGCCTCGAAGCCAGGCTTCATTTGGACACGCCCCCTTCAGCGCGACACAAGCTGCGTCAGGAAAACTACAAACACTCAAAACTCCAGTGATGGAGATGTTTCACAGTTTTTTGTTCTATTCACAATACAATGAATGCAAACACCACAATAATGAAATTAATCAGCTTGGTGTGCTGATCCTCTTCAGCACCTCATTTTGTCTCATTTCTTCTCTCCATCTCAAGCATCAGAGAACCGGGTTTCTACGCAGCAGCGCCACTTTCTGCCCCTGCTGGATAAGAACTGCACTGCACACTGCTCAAAGGCTTTCGGATTTTATTGAAACGTGTTCCAAAAAAAAAAAAATAATAAAATTTTGCTTACACAGTCTTGAGTGAAACGCCGGATCACATTTAATGAGCTTATAAACAAATGTTTGTACACCCTGCTGACTCGGTAGCAAAGTGAACGAAGACAAAAACATTGTGCATTTCGTTTTTTCCTTTTCTTTTTTTTTTTTTATTGTGAAGGTTTTAAAAACAAGCGGTAAAAAGTAAAAAACAAAAACAACCAAGCGTTCAATATATAACCTCTATATAACAATAACGTTATCGTCAGAGCTTCATGAACCTGGGAGGAACATACAGGAGGGGCATGAGATGAAATATCAGACATCATGCAAACACACACACACTTGGGCAGCAGTGAACACTTAGAGCTCTGGATGAAATAAGGGGGGGGGGGGAATGTTCCAGACTGAACGGATTTGTTTATAAAAGAAAATGTTTAAAAAGTCTAAAAACAAACCCAAAAAAAAGGAAAAAATGTACAGTTTTAGACGTAGTAATACAAAAAAAAAAATAAAAAAAAAAACCACCCTAGAGAAAATAAGAACGAGTCAGTTTTAAGGGAGGCGGGGTTAGCCAGCAATGACTCAAAAGCTTTCCCTTTCGTTTCCCTGGTGACAGAGTTTAATCACATTTAGAGGATGAGGATGATGAGCAAGGAAGAGGGGAAAAAAAATAAAAAAATCAGCTACGCTTGGTTTTAGTCCATTTCAGTGAAGAGAGAAAAACTAAGGAGAGGAAGAATGAGAGAGAGGGATCATTTACAAGGTCGTGTTTGTTCGCGTCCGTTCATCATTCAGGACGAGCGCCAAGGATGGAGAGAGGGACGGGCGGAAGTGGGCGTGGCCAGGTTTACTGCGCCTGAAAGTGAAAAGAAAATTATACACGAGTTTAAAAAAAAAAATCCTGTGTAACAAGCTTGTATGGCATGGCTGGTTGCCATGGTTACACTAACATTCAAAGTAATCAGAATGGGTTGTGTTTTATTCACATTTTTTTATGCTGGTGTGTGTGTGTGCGCGCGTGCGTGCGTGTATATATACACACTTGTTGGCCCGGCTGTGTGGCTGCAGGAGCTCCGGGGTTCTGTGGGTAATAAGCTGCCTGTTGTCTGTAATACTCCGCCCAGGCGGCGCTGTAGTCAGTTTGTCCTGCTGCTCCTGGCGCTGCTGGAGCGCCACCTGCTGCTGGAGCAGCGCCACTGCCTGCCTGAGCTACACACGCACACTCGGGTTTACTTCTCCGATTCTCATGTTGGCAGATCTCATTAAACGACTCTGCTGTACTCACCCATTTTCTTGTAGTACTCCTCCCAGGCCTTGGTGTAGTCGGGCTGCCCCGTGTTCTGAGCCGCTTGGTTCTGGTCGGCGGGTGCTGGGGCGGCAGGTTGCGCGGCGGGTGCCTGGCCGGGCATGGCGCCCCCACCGGGCTGCTGGTAGTACTGCGCGTAGTACGCTGCCCAGGCGGCACTGTGATCTGCTGCGGCTTTACCTAAAACACACACACGGGTTTAATTCTACACACCTGGAGTAAGAACCTGAACCAGTCAGTCAGATCAAAGCAGATCTAACAACAGGAGAGGAGTGAGGCTCACTGGGGTCATGAGGTGCAGGCGGCTGCCACTGCTGGTAGGCGTTTCCCCAACCCTGAGGGGGGTACTGATGGGCACCTGGAGGACCGCCACTACAAACACACACACACCGTGTTACACAACTCTGACTCCATACACACGGATTATTAAATAAGTTTTAAGTAGAAGTACTCACTGTGGCGGAGCTCCCGGAGGTCCAGGCTGATACGGATTCGGGTTGTAGGGACCCATCGGGCCGGCTGGACCTGGACCACCGGGACCACCAGGACCAGGCCCGGGACCTACAGGACACAGAGGACCCTACGGAGAGAGAGAAATGAGAACTGAGAAATGTTTACCATCTCATACGGAGGAAAGAAAAATAAATAACTCGTCTCTTCACCTCGATCTTGTCCTCGATGAGCTGCTTGGCGTGGTCGATCTGCTGCGGGTTGCCGCGGATGGTGAACAGTTTGAAGTTGGGGTCTCCATTGGGCGGCGGCTGGCGAGAGATCTCCACAAACGCGCCCGTCTGCTGGTTGATGGACTTGACGTTCTCGCCTCCTCGGCCGATCACCAGGCCGCACTTGTGGGCGGGGATAGAGAAGGTCATCTCGCCGCCGGGGGGACCCCAGTTACCGGGGCCACGCCCCCTGCCACGCCCACCACCCGGAGGCATACCTGCGCCAGGAGGACCAGGAGGTCCCTGAGAGAGAGATTTTTATATTTGTAATCTAGCATTAGCGTGGACACGTCCATGCATCAATATCCAGATAATTAAAACCGCGATCATCTTCATGATGCGTCGTGATCTTTCTAGAAGGTTCTATTGAATATCCTTCACGCGTCATGATACCGATCTAAAACAAACACGTGTGTGTATAGTATCGGCGTCTCCTCACCCCTCCCCCCTCCTCTCGGACGCGGATGCTCTGCAGCAGCTCGTTGATGATGCCGGCTGCGTGTTCACAGCGGTCAGGAGGCCCCATGATGTGAGCCACCTTATCAGGTCCGCTGCCGTCATCTAACACACACACACACAGGATCAGAATCATGTATAACACTCCGGTTCAAAGTTTAAAGAGACCACACTCACCTGGTTTGAACTGTATCCTGACTCCTGCATCGTTCTGAATCTTTTTGATCATCTCACCGCTTCGGCCAATCACGACACCCACGGAGTGGCGCGGCACGGGAACCTGACCAATCACAGAGCAGCATTATATGAGCACACTTGGAACGTGAAACGAACAATGCAGGCGGGGAGGAAATTAGTTTTTTACTTTTTCACCCTTTCTAGGAACCAAAGACTTCAGTATATACATGTACCAGGGTGGGTCAAAAATTATCCGCACTCTGGCTGTAGAGTTTATAGAAAAGTCAAATACAGCCGAATGGAGAGCACTCATCAGACCAACGGAAGATTTCATATAACCGGAGTGTGGATCATTTTTGACTCAATCTCGTAAAAATAAATAAATAACACGTGACCCAAAAAAATCATACAGCTTGAATTGTAGAAATCCTGAAGTAATATCTTTCACATCACATTACAAACACACACACCTCTATTCCTCCTCCTCCTCCACCGCCTCCTCCTCCACCACCTCCTCCTCCCATGTGGGAGCCGTACTCGTTCCTCTCTCCAAACTGATCCCTCTCACGGAGAATCTCCTGAACCATCTCCCTCGCTTGCTAATACACACACAGAGAGAGAGAGAGAGAGAAAAATCACTTCCTAGTTCTGTATAAATTCACGCACAGTCAGTGAGACAGACACACACACCTGGACTTTGTAAGGGTCTCCAATGATGCGGAGTGGTTTGTCAATGTTCGGTCCCTGAGACGGATCCTGTATCAGAATCATCTTCACACCAGCACGCTCCTACACACACACACACACACACACATTAAAACATGATTGATAACTGAAAGGTGTGTGCATGTTTTCCAAGAAACAAGCAGATAGACTCCGCCCACCTGGAGCTGTTTGATGGTCTCGCCTCCTTTCCCGATGACGAGGCCGGCTTTCCCCGCGGGGATGATGATCTCCTGCGTGTGACCACTCCCGTTCGACTCGTGGAAGGAGGAGGGGGGTGTGCCCCGCCCCCGCGACACGATGTCGTCCAATAGCATCTTGGCTTTCCTAGAGAGAGAGAGAGAGAGAGAGAGAGAGAGAGAGGGGTTGTCAAAGCTGACGATAAATGATGATTTATAAAAGGAAAACCAATAAATCATACACAGAACTGTACAACAATTTTTCTTAATAATAAAGTGCACCGAGTGCAAAAAGTTTGCATCCACACTTTGAGAACTTCCAATACGACGACATCACCGTACCCTGGATGTCGATTTGATTCTATAAGTATTCTGATTTTATAAATATTCTGACTCAATATTACATTTCTCCTCGATTTTGTTACAATTTTAAACCCTTTAAAAAAGTTTAACAATTATTTAAATGTCTTCCGTTACTTAGAACATTAGTTTCCTCCACGCTTAAAAACCCAAATGCAGCATTTAAACAATACAAACTAACGAGAGTTTAACATCAAACTAGATGTTAAGACTAATTCATTCAGAGTTTGGAGAAAAAGGCAGATCTGAGGCTTTTAATGTGGAATAAAAATGTGTTTCTGTTGCACCACTCTGAAGCTCCTGCGCTCCGTACAGAAGGTTTAATATCTGAGGCTGATCAGCGTCACGGACATCACACTGAAAACTGGACCAGTCCATCACTGGACATAAGTGAGATTTTTTTTATTTTGGAGTCAGTGTGGAGAAACGTAAATTAGAGATATTAGACAACGAGATATAGAAAATGTAAGATAACTGAACAGACCGCCCCTCCCCCCCACCGTTTTCAAAAAAAAAAAGTCACAAAAACCAGTACAGTTTTCTACAAAATGCATAAACTTAAATAAATTTTTTTTTTTAAAGTAAAAAATAAATCTATAAAATTACAGCTGAAAAAAAAAATAAAAAATCTAGAAGCTGAGCATGAGGTCCATCAGCAGGGCACTTCCACATGTTTCAATCACTTTTATACCTCACAGTTTACACTCATCTCGTACATTCTGTATTCTCTGTTTATACGCTTCTATTTTAATTATATTTTGTAAATGTTTTTTTTCCCCCCTGTATATCCCTCTTGTATGATATTTTCACTGTATTGGAATCTTTCTAAGATCACAAACAATCGAGTCAGTGTTCTCCTGAGCATGGTTCTGTACATGACAAATGAATTGTGAATTTCTGTGTGTTTATTTATTTATTTTTTTAAACACGTACTGGATGGACTCGTGAGACCCAGTGAGAGAGACGCTTCTGTCAGGTAAACCTCCACTGTCTGAAAAATACAACACACTTTACACTTGTGCACACACACACACCATTATCCATAAACATGTACATACACACAAGTAAACACACACACCTGGAGCAATCTGGACCTTACACCCCGACTCCTGCTGGATCTTATTGATCTGCTCTCCTCCTCGACCAATGACTGTGGAGCAACAACACACACACAATCAGCACTGAACCATACACAGGTGGACACCTGCCTGTATCTCTGTATGTGTGTGTGTGTGTGTGTGTGTGTGTGTGTGTATATACTTACTGAGGCCCACCATGCCATCAGGAACTCTGTACTCCTCTGTTAAAGCAGAAGGACGTCCACTGGAGAAGAAGAGAGATGAGAGTTATAATTCAGTACAGTGTGTGTGTGTGTGTGTGTGTGTTTATGGGATGTTAGGAATGATTGTGTTTTTTGTCCTTAATGGTCTTACCTCTGCTGAGAGAGAGCAGCCAGCTGAGCGCTGATAGCTGTGAACACACACACACATTTAGTCCACATATACACCACACACACGGTGTGTGTGTTTGGGATCTCAAGAGTCAATGTGACATTTATTCTTTCTATAAGACGTAGTGTAGTGCATGGTGTGTGTGCTGTACACTTCCTCATCAATGAGCCGTTCCTATAGCAACAATACCACATTAAAAGAGGGTTACAGTGTGTGTGTGTGTGTGTGTGTGTATATATAAACACTCACAGAGCGCAGTAGCGTTGTCCCGGTCGCTCTGAGGAGCCATCCTCTTACTGTCCGGCTGATCTGAGGAGGAAAAAAAACAAACAGCGTCAAACGGAACATGTGGCTAAGAAAGAGTGTGTGTCAATCACTGTGTGTGTGTGTGTACCTCCATCCTCCAGCGATCGTTTCTGTGCTGAGAAAGGATACCCCTCGGCGGATACGCCACCGTTATTGCTCACAGGTCCGACTCCAACGTCTCCACCGATCTTCGCTGCAATCTACAGAAGAAGGAAAAATAAGTTTTTATTTATTATTTTTTTTCTCAGACGACTTCTGAGACAACCCTGGACAATACATCAGTCCTGCTATAAACAACGTGACGATACACTTTTTCTGTACATTAGACGACTCGATACGCCTCACTAGACCTGTGAGGTACACGCTGCAGGGGGGAAAAGCCAGGGGGAGGGGCATCTAATATGAGGTCATAACAGGAGGAAAATCTAACAGGCATGTTTAAACAAAAAATTTAGGGGAGAAAAGGCAAAGGATTGTTTTCTGGAAATCAATCCGAGCGTCTAAACATGACTGAATCACCAGGGACCTGATACGATATCACGATACCTCGGTGACGAGTCAATTAAAACTGCAACTCTGTCACGATTCAATATTACATTCTTCCCTAAAAAATTGTTACAATTTTAAAAAGCTGAAATAATTTTTCTTTTAAGGAAACTGTTCAGTCAACTCAAAAGTTTTGTACTTTAGCAGCTTCACGCGCAGCACGTTCCTTATAATGTTCGTCCACTAGTCTAGGTTTTTAAGTAGGTCAGAGGAGTGTGTAACAACATTACACACACTGCAGTCAGACACTCTGCCTCTGTCTCGAAAACCCAACAGGATGGTAGGTTTAAGCGATTCTGCAGTAATGTGGAGTAAATATTTAAAAAGCTAAAAAAATAAATAAATAATTTTTTAAAAAAGGCCCACGTTCCAATGTAACCCTGTAAGAAACCAGATTTGTAATGTGCCGTTGTCACTGTGGAGCTCACGGATCGGAGTAAATCAGGAAGGAAGAGAAACAAAAGCAGGTCGCTCGTTTAATCACTCTGTAATCATCAAAACCCTCCCATGTTATCTATAAAGCGTTAGATCGGACACTTTAACCCAGGCATACAAACGGGAGACTGGAATAATGTTAGTTAGAGCGGGTTTTTACAAGATTTTACAATTCTGGTTGTATTATGGGATTGCCATTTACAGCGGCACCTCGGCATACGAATGACCCGGCTCACAAATTTAAGTTAAGAACTAAAATTTTTAAAGAAACTTGCCTCAGCATACGAAACACTTTTGCCGTACAAGCTGAAGTCGCGCGTACGTCCGAGAGCCGGTCAAAACTTCTCTGCATCAATGGAAAGACACTTAAATTTTTTTTTTTTGTGGGTTTTCACATTTTGTACGAGATTTAGTAAAGACATAGCACCATGGGTCCCAAGAAAGTAGCAAAAAGAAAAGGGAGCTGCTTTACAAGAGGAATCATAAATTAAGGTTAAGTGAGATTTAATGTCTATCCTTCATTCATTTTCTATACCGCTTAATCCTGTGTTCAGGGTCGCGGGGGACCTGGAGCCTATCCCAGGAGACTTCGG
>JAQQZS010000010.1:3318534-3321951 GCA_030068045.1 Platyallabes tihoni | reverse complement strand
CAAAGAAATAAAAGTGAAGATGGAAGACGAGGTGCGGGAGAAATTGAGGTCGGGAATTTATATAATTTAATGGTCGCAGGGCGGGTTGTAAAAATAGATACAGTGGTGCGGTGCGGGCTGGGGCGGGCCAAATAATTTCATAAAAGTGGGACCCGCGGGTTGGAAAAATACCCGACTATCACTAGTTTCTAGGGATTTAGCAGGAGCCTGGCAGACGTGCCAGAAAGTCTTAAAGTTTTGATGGCCTGAAACCAGAATTAGAATTTTGTTTTGGACTTGCCTTCCATATTTTGATTCCTATTTTTTTCCAGTCACTGCAAGACACAGGTGTAAAAACTCAAATTCTTGCCTTAGCTGTCGTGTAGTCCACTAATTTCTTGGTGGTCAGGTCAGACTTGTTGCCCACAAGCAGTTTGTTGACGTTCTCGCTGGCGTAGCGGTCGATCTCCTGCAGCCACTGCTTCAAATTGTTGAATGATTCCTGAAGAAATAAAGTCAACAAGAAAGACTTTAGACTCAGCATACAGCACTATTAGTAGAGTAAATGTTCTTAAATCGTTATACAGTTTATCCTGTGTAGGGTCACAAGGAGCCTGGAGCCCATCACAGGTGCAGGAGACACCAATCACTGATGTACCAATCCTGGAGACAGTACATCAATCATACTACGGGCAATTTGGAAACACAAATCGGTCTACAGTAAATATCTTTGGACTATCGGAGGAAACCGGAGTATCTGGTGGAAACCCATGGCATGCATACTCACTGAAGCATAAACTGGAGGAGACATTCGACATCCTCGACATCCTTGGAGGTTTGAGCAAACAGTGCTTAGTTAAATTTCGTGGTCATACCTCATGCAAAACATGTCCTACCACAAAAAGAGCAGGGTCACCATGGTAACCGAGTCTTTCCGATGCCAGGATGTTCCACCTACCTGATCTGTGACGTCGTAGACGATGATGATCCCGTGAGCTCCTCTGTAGTAGCTGGAGGTGATGGTGCGAAATCTCTCCTGACCCGCCGTGTCCCACTGAGTAACAACACACAACCCGGATTCAACACCACTATAAAACTGGGTGTGTATGTACCGTACGCAATTCACACATCTCTCTACAGCACCATTCATGTACTTAAATGAACAACATAATAGAGTATTGTGCAAGAGGTATTGTAAAGAGTCCAACAATATAGCTGTTTTTAGCTTTCAGACTCGTTTGTACGCTTAATCTGATAGAAAAGAGCTACAAACTGATAAAGTGCAAACATGTAGAGTGGTACGTCAGCATACGAACGCCTCGCATCACGAATTTCCGCCGTAAAAACACAAAAATTTGAAGCATACGAGGCATTTTCCGCATTCAAGCGAACAAACCGAATCGAACAAAGAGCCGACCAAGTCGCATGTACTTTTTTTTTTTTTTTTTTACATTTTGTACAAGATTTAGTGAAGATATAGCACCATGTCTCGCAAGAATGTTAACAAGGACGGCAGTGAAAAAAAAAGAGGGACACTTTCAGTTTAGTTTTGAAAGCAGCCGGTCCCAAGAAGAATCATAAATCAAGGTTAAGTGAGGTTTAATGTTTATTTATTTCATAGTTTACTTGATTTACATGTTTTTTCTAAATGTTTTGATTGATTTTTTTATTTGCAAAAATATGATTATAGTGTTGGAAATTGGTAATATTGGTATTATTTTGTGGCCGGCTGGAACGGATTATCTGCGTTTACATTATTGCCTATGGGAAAATGTGTTTCGCAATACAAATTTTTGTTTCAAGAACTCACCTCCTGGATGGATTAAATTTGCTTGCATAATCAGAGTGACATCTGATCCTATCGCATCATCATGTTATTGTCATGTCATGTGACATCAACAGTGCACATAACATGCTATAATATTTTGCACCAATTATAGTATTTTGCAGTAGTCACTCTTATAGCTCACTATAGAGGACAATATTCTGGAAAGCTCTCAATACCTCAGGGTCTACAGCTCTAGTGTAAGTGTATCCCCAGTGCACCCTGCCTCACCCCCCTGGCGGTACTCACAATCTGTAGTTTGATCGTCTTCCCGTCCAGCTCTATCGTCCGTATTTTGAAGTCGACGCCGATGGTGCTGATGTAGCTTTCCGTAAATGTGTCATCCTGAACAAAACCATCACAGACAGACAGGAAAATGTATTACTGTAAGACTTAAGTAAGACAAATGAACCAGACCCGGAACGTGTATAAGCGCAGCACAGTTTTAAACTCACTGCGAAGCGGAGCAGAAGGCAGGACTTCCCGACTCCAGAGTCTCCAATCAGCAGCAGTTTGAACAGGTAGTCGCTGAGAAAAAACAAAACAAAAAGAAGTCGCGTCACATCGAGACCTTCAGTCTCAAGCTCTGTCACACAGAAATGACATAATCAGCTTTGGCATGCCTCCTGTGTGTAATATGGACAAGCCTTTAGATGTTATCATAGATCTCAAAGTGAAAGGATTGGTGCAAATAAAGACAAATAAAGAAAATGGAACTATGGACAAATAAACATCCATTTATAAAGAGCTTCATAAAAAAAATTTGTGCAAACCGTTAGAAATGAAAAGAAGTTTACAAGATTAGTCGAATGTTTCCAGAACCTGTCCAACACCAACATTTACTCAGCATTTAAAACTAACTCTAATCACCATGGCAACCACAGAGTTCGCTAGTCACTGGCCAAACTAGAAACTAGCATTTTAATTTTAACAGTGTTAATGTGCATCACTCTGCTGGCAGCAACCAAGCCATACACAGTATACACACAGATAAATATCTTAAAAAAACGTAGCAAACTCACCACCTAATTTACTCGATATATAATTCTTTAATTTGTTAATATTTTCAGGCGCTTGCTAACCTGCTAACGACGTGGCACAAAAAGTGATGAGGCAAGTGAAAGCCTCATCTTCAGCAGGTTTGACAGAAACTGACATACGGAGACTTGGGAGATGATAAGGGCTCATGAAAAAATACTAACAGGAATAATTTATAAGAGATAATAATGATGATAATAATAATAATAATAATGATAATAATGATAATAATAATGATAATAATGATAATAATGATAATAATAATAATAATAATAATGATGATAATAATAATAATAATGATAATAATAAAAAATCATCACAGTTTCGATGAATTATTAAGAGTTTAAATTAATAAAATTAATGTAATTTTACTTATCACAATAAACAACATTTTGTTATTACGGTGACTATATGCATGTCAAGTTGGATAAATAAACTACCTGCAGTAACTTTTAACACACATGGATATGGTGGCTGAATTGTGGTGTAAATGAGGATCCAACTCCTAGTCGTCTATACCTCTTTATCCTGTATACAGGGTCGCGGGGGCCTGAAGCCTACCCCAGGAGACTTGG
>JAQQZS010000010.1:3311034-3316034 GCA_030068045.1 Platyallabes tihoni | reverse complement strand
AAGCATTTCACTGCATATCGTACTGTGTATGACTGTGTATGTGACAAATAAAATTTTAATTTGAATTTATACCACTTATCCAGTTCAGAGTCACAGGACACCTGGTGCCTATCCCAAGAGACTTAGGGTACAAGGCAAGGAACACCCTGAATGAGGTGCCAATCCATCACAGGGCGCACACTTACACACTTTGAGCAATTTGCAAATGACAATTATCTTAATCACTTTGGACTGTGGGAGGAAACCGGAGTACCTTGAGGAAACCCACCAAGCATGAGGAGAACATGCAAACTCCATGCACACAGAGGTGGGAATCGAACCCGGACCCTGGAGGTGATAGCCAAAGAGTCACTGTTCCGCTTATAATAATAATAATAATAATAATAATAACAGGAGATCATCCTACATGACAGATCTAATTGATGTGAATGTTCCAAATGATATAAATGTTACCCTCATGGAAGCTCAGTAAATACAAAAGACCTTGAAATTGAGATCTCAGGTATGAAGGCATGTTTGATCCCTGTTGTACTTAAGGCAATAGGAACTGTCCGACAAGAGCTTCATAATTATCTACAGTGCTGTAAAAATGTATTTCCTGATATTTGTTGCATATTTGGTACACTTAAATGATTGAGATACTCAAACATATTTACAAAGATATCCCATGTAAATACAAAATGCAGTTTTTAAATGATGATTTCATTAATTAAGGGAAAAACCTACAGTACCTGGCACACACACAAGCAAAAGTTTGGACAGAACGTCTGACTCCTTAATAACATATGTGTTATTTTATAGTTAAAACTTTTTGTCCAAAGTTTTGACTGGTACTGTATATTTTAAATTACATTACTTTAATCATTTTCCAATAAAAGAATACATAAAAAGTAATACTAAAGAAAACTATCTTCTATATTTGTATTTGACTACATGTACATTTTATGTGACAGATTTCCTCAACATTACTGCTTAACTGAATGTTTACTTTTTTCAGGATTTCTGAAGTTGAGCTTTAAAATTAGTTAGGTAATGGTTTGTTTTGAGTGACCAAATATGGCCATTGGGATGATTGCTTTTTTTCAAAACGCTCCTAGTGTGTAAGTGGGTGTGCTGGGTGGGTTTATTCTTGTTGGTTGCAAGTACAGTAGATTGAATCAATGACCACTTGTGTGAATGTATGGGTCATTGGATGATACATGATACAGTGTAATGTAAGTGTTTTAATGGGTTTACATTTAATTTAGAGTTAGAAATATAATCATGTTACAATATAGGTTGATCCTAACAGATTACCAACACAAAATGGAATCTTGACTTACATAAGGTGCGTCTTCATGCTGTTTCCTCTAGAGGACGCCAGCAGAACATTTTTTGTGGAATCCTAGAAAGCAATTTCAAATGTATGGAAAATCCTCTCAGGTTGAATCACCATTCTTTTTTGTCTAAGAACATGAATGGACTAATTTTCGAATGACTTATTATTTGATAATTAATTTATGTAGTCCTTTATGAATCAGATCATTTTTCTGTACTTCTTGTTGTACACAGAAATGTTCACACTATTCAGTGTCAGTGCTCATAGCTATTCATTTAAAAACAACTCAAGTGGTATAGTACCTTTACTAAAACCTTTTGCCTACTATTTGGATTGGGATAGGTTTAAGGAATGCCTAGGGATAGGGTTTGCCTAAAGTGGACCTTGGCCTAGGGTTAAGGTGCATTTAGAATTATGGTTCATGTAGGATTAGGGTGCATGTAAAGTAATCATTCATGTAGGGTTAGCGTTCATGTAGAGTCAGGGTTCACATAGGGTTCATGTAGGGGTAAGAATTTATGCAGGGTTAGGGTGTCTGTAGGGTTTATATAGAGTTAAGGGTTAGGGTTAGGGTGCACATAGGTTTAGGGATCATGTACAGTAAAGGTTCAGGTAGGGTTGAGGTGCATGTACGGTTAGGGATCAGGTTGGGTTAAGGCGTACCGAAGGGTAAGCTGCCAGAAGGGTTAGGGTTCATGTAAGTTTAGCATTAAGGTGCATTTAGGGTTAGAGTTCATGTAGATTCTGGTGCATGTAGAATTAGAGTTCACATAGGGTTAGGGTTTATGTAGGATTAAGGTTCATGTAGGGTTAGGGTTTTTCTGGAATAGAGAGACTGATTGTGAACAACAGGGCCCATAACAGAGGTACTGTAATATAAAGGGGAAATTAGAAGCATTAACCTGTTCTGAGCTAGAGCCATAAATCAACTTGATGTGCTTATTGAGCTCATGATTTGTTGTCTTCTTATATTTCTTTTCTTCAATTCAGTTTCCTGTTTTACAAGGGAATGAAATCTTGCACACACTTGCACCACATTTTAACTTTTTTGAGCCGACCAACATACTGTACATAAGATATTTTTTCTTTGCTGAACATTCCACCAATAGAACACATGAAGGATGAAGGATAAAGAAATGAAGGAAGGAAGAAAAGGAGCACAGATTAAGATACACACTGGTATAAGGAAATTGGAGTCCCTTCTTAATGTCTGTGTTTTACAGGAATAAAACTATACTCTTATACTCTTGACAAAAAGTAAGCCGTGTCGATCCACAGTCCCGATCCCAAACTGTTCTGTACAAGACACTTAGTGCTCCACAACGAGTGTAGAAACAGTTATTTTCTTTACTGTATGTCTGTGTAGGGTACAGCAAATACTAGACTTACCAATTTAAGTTAAGTTCAGCCTTGATTTGTCACACATACATTACTGCAGAGTGAAATTCTTTATGCTTTGCATATCCCAGCTTCTTGTTAGTAGGCAGGGGTCAGAGCGCAGGGTCAGCCATTTTACGGCGCCCCTGGAGCAGACGGGGTTAAGGGCTTTGCTCAAGGGCCCAACAGCTGGGGCTCAAACCGCCAATCTTCCGATCTGTAACTCAGGGCCTTAACACACTGAGCCAACACTGCTCCCTATATATAAAATATATAAAGTTAATCATCATATAATCAGTTAAATTATTTGTGGATCATAATATAATGTTTTACAGCACATTTCTGATATAAAATAAAATCATGGAGTCATACCATGTAAACTGCCATTTTTTACATTTCCAACAGAGGGCGCGAAACCTTCAAATGTACTGTAAGGGAAAAGATATTTTCCCCCCTTGTTGCCATCTCATAATCATGTTTTAATCTAAAAGCCACATGCATTCAATGCCTAGCAAAAAAAAAATACCTTACTGTGGTTCTGTCTCTCGAGCAACAAATATACTCCCGCTGTTTCTGTGGCAGTTATTTACAGGGTCGGGTTGCCAGCTTGCCCTATTGTATCTGAACACTTGATGCAAAGGGCCTTGCTTACAGGTCCACCAGTGGTGACCTGGTGGCGTCGGGGCTCAAACTGGGGATCTCCTGGTTCACAGTCCAACACCTTAACCAAGAAGACACCCATACCCACTTACCGTGCTGTGAGAGGATTAAAAATACACTGAAGAAGCACTTTTGCCTCCTATAGGGATAAGTTTAGGGAATGCCTAGGGTTAGGTTTCATGTAGGGTCTGGGTTGGGTGAAGTTACAAGACAGGGCACAAGTAATTCAGGGGAAGTGTAAAGGGGGACATTAGAATCAACAAACTGCTTTGTCTAGAGCCATGACTCAACTTTCTGTACTGATGGAAAGCATGATTTTTTTTCCCCTCTATCTTCTTATATTTCTTCTCTATTCATTTCTATTTCTCTGTTCCACAAGAAAATGAAAACTTGCACGTACTTGCACTAAGCTTTGATGGGTGCAGGGTAACTCTGTTGAGTTCTGCAACACATTGCACGGATTTTTCCCTTGCTGAAAACTCCACCAACAGAACATATTAGTGGCCCAGGAGAATGTATTGTTTTTGGTTCTACTGGTAAATTTGACCAGTGAAATTAAAGTGACTTGTAAAATAGACCACTAAATATTAAAGTGCAACAATTCTGATAAGTTTGATCACAGTGAGTTGCCCAATACTGTAACAGAACATAGAAAGAAAAGAAAAAAGAATGGAAGAAAGGGACTCCTACTAAGATCCAAAAACACCACCTGGATGGGACGCCGGCTTAACTATGCATCATACAGAAACGTAACTGGAGTAGTTTACTGGAGAACCCAAAGGAAGGAGAAGACTCAGGACTGAAACTAGGATGCTGGAGCTGTGATAAAGCAATGCTACAAAACAGTAAATCTATGGAGAAACTTTGTTAGGTTCAATCAGCATTCTTTTGTGTCTATTTTTAAATCAATCTTTCACAAAGAATGGACGCTTTGTTGGAGCGTATTTTGGGTCCTGGGTCATATCTCTATACACCATACAACAATACTAAGTGCAGAAAGAGAAAGCTGAAAAAAAAAATCAGAGGATCAAAAGCAAAATGAATGATTAATATGGAGACATATAACAGCATGCAGTAAGGGACACTCTTCTGTTTATACAGTATCATACAGCCAGATCTATAATGTTGAGAAACAAGGAAGTTGATGTTCCGCAAAGCCTTGACATCATATCCGGAAGATAAATCAGGAAATTCAAGTAAAATCGCAGGCTTCGCTTATCCTGTGCGAATGCGCCACATAAATGTGGGGGGTAATTTCTAGTAATAGAAATGGGGTGTGAAGTGTGGGTCATTGTCAGATAATACTAATCCTGTGTGAATAGGGCTTTGGACGCTGGAGTTGTGATAACACAATGCAACGAAGAAGTCACAAATAATGGAATAATCTTACTAAGGTTTAATCAGCATTCTTTTTTAAAATTCTATTTTTATATGCACAATTCGGCTGCCCCTGTCGAGGCGTCGCAACAGCGGACCAACTGATCTACACAACAACTTTGTCACAACCGGAGATCCACCATTGTCCCCGTGCTCAAGACCAACAAACCCTCATGCCTGAATGACTACCAGCCTGTTGCACTGACATCGATGGTCATGAAGGTATTTGAGGGTCTGCTAAAAAACATCATCTCCTCCTCCATCCCCA
>JAQQZS010000010.1:3274462-3288497 GCA_030068045.1 Platyallabes tihoni | reverse complement strand
AGTTCTTTACAACCTATAAAATGTTTTAACTCTGTTGTGCATAATAATTTGGAACAATGCATTTTCAGTTTTTTTTTGTTGTTGTTGAAATAAATATCATTAGGAGGTTTGTTCAATAAAATTCAAATTATTCCCTAATGGTTGATGACTTGAAAATTATTCTGACTGTCATTTGTATTGACTAATTATGAAATTCAGGGAAAGATATCATTTGCGTAATAATTTGGAACATGGTGTAGATTGCCATGTTGATACCTTTTTTGCGTTTGTTTCCTTATGGTTATCTCAATCCGCCTTTCTTTGATAGTTACTGTTAATTTATAGCCCCAAATTAAATCACTATGTATGCACTCTGAATAGTCTGTTCCCAGAACATCCTGATACCCAAAAACTCTTTCCTAAGTTTATGGGGCTCCCATGCGGAGAGTTGGCTGGAAACGCAGCCATTGCAGACCATGGCAAAACCGTTCTGATGAAACTGGGTGAGATCCTCAAGGCAAAAGGCTCTAAGGAGGTCATCCAGCCACTGGCTACAAGCCATGCCACCAAACACAATATTACCCTTAACAACTTCAAGGTAACACTCTCCTTTAAATTTACATTTACTCAAGTAATCTATTGTGCTACAATGATCCTTCTGACACCTCTAATACCATTCATTGCTCTTTCTTTCCATCAGCTGATCACTGAGGTCATCATTAAGGCTAACCAGAATGCTTTCAGAAAGGTGATGGGTGTTGTCGCCAACGAGATTAACTGTGTCTACAAGGAGCTCGGCTTCACTGGCTAGAGGACATCTGCTCTGACTCCTCTACTCTCGGATTTTGTTGAGACCCAGCAAATGAGTGTTTATGAGTCCCTTGGGACTAATCAAGACATTTGCGATTATTTCTGTTTCTGCAAGTAATGGCTTGCCTCAGTGTTCAATGTACAATGTATTTGATCAAAAAACAAAACTCCTAAATAAAATGTTAAACTCTAAGTGTCTATCCTGACCTTAGCTATTTTTCCTGCCTAAACAAACAGGTTCAAATGGCCAAGAGCCGTTTGGATGTATATTCATCTGGATAGAGAATATAGGAAGTGTTGCCACATCAGGGGTAAGGAATCGAAGAAAGGGGTTTGTTCTCAGGGCACAGGAATCTTCTCATTAGATTATGATACCTTTACAATATGTAATATCATACAGATATGGTGTTTACATCTTAAAAAAGCAAGTGTAAATTACAGTATATTTTTGATACATGCTGGAATAATTAAACAAGCTTAAAGTATCTGATTGCCCAACAGACTTGGCATGCTCATGAAAATACAATTTGTGCACATGACATGGAAGACTATGGTCACAAAAATTAATAAGCAAAGAGATGATGAAATCCTTATTGCAAATAACTGTTGGACATGGAATTATACAGCTTTGAGTCGACTATTCCAACACTTATGATGAAGTCAAAGCACTCACTGACTTCAACCATCATACACACAGACATACATGACATGACTTAAAATTTGTACAAATGTGACAAAGATACTGTTTTGTGTATGTCTGTACTCCGGAACCTAACTACTAACTAATTTCTTTTACAAACAGCAGCAGCAAGATTTAATTTAAATGAAAAGGTTGACAAAATATTACCCAACAAGAAAAGGTGCACTGGAAGGAAGCAGTGTCACAATATGTGATAACCATTAAAAAAAAAACATTATCTTCAGCCCCTGGGTGGTGTTGTGGTAAAGTATTCATCCTCTCCTTGGGAGAATACTAGTTAAATTCCTAGGTGATGCTGTAACCTCTAGAAAATATGAGTAAGAGATGAAAAGAAATGAAAGAAAGGTGAAAAGTTATGAAATTGTCTGGCAAAAAAAGAAACCAGTGGTAGAGATTCAGGCCATATCCATGCAAAGCCAGGTATTTTTAAAAACAGAGACTTTTATCTGCAGTTTTGGCCTTTCATCCACATGCAAACGCAGTTTTGTTTGTTGAAAATGAATTTTTTGGAAAACTCCATCCAAAGTGAAGGTTTTTTCAAATCTCCATTTCAGTGGTGTTGTGTGAACAGGGGAAACAGAGATTTTGGCTTGTTGTAACATCACCTTGTGTGCCGATGATGTCAATGTCTGTGTTCTAGTCTCCTTGACATCAGCTTAGTTTATAAGGATATGTGGTGCAATGGTGGACTTACATAAAGTAAACAAGTGACTGTGTTAATGTTGCTTACTGTATTTTTTACATGCATGCAGTTACTTACACATTACATTAACGAACAGAGGTGCCTGAATGTCTGCAAAGTTCACTACTGCTACATACAAAACTCTAATGTCACAGACCATGCAGACAGCTTTTACAAAGCGCAACCGGTAATAGTCTTATGATTGGCCCCCTGTTGATTAGGAATGCTGCTAATAGCACTTAACAGGGTGTTTTGTGTGTTCATGTGGACAAAGATATTTTTAAAACGTAGATCGTGTGGACAGAATTCTAAAAAAAATTAAGTAGAAAAATCTTTGTTTTTAAAAATAACTGGCTACATGTGGACATGGCCTCAGAATCCACAGGTGGGGGGAGTATTCAAAGGGGATGTGGTTAAAATCTAGACAAGGAGGGGATCAATTTGATTGACGGGTAAAGAAACTAACTTTTGTAGTGCCCAAAGTATAAAAGGCCAACGTCAGCAGCCAGCTACACTGCAGGTCTGAAGAATATTTTCTCTTCTTACTTGAGCTCAACCCTTTCCTGGTATGTATGATAGAATTTTTATTCAGATGGCTGGGGATTCTGTTGAAACTTTGTTGCTTCAGTAAAATGATTAATTTTCTTAGGTGTGCATGCAGGCATCATAATTTGTGTAGTTTGCACAGGACAGTATACATATGTGCTTTAAAATTATTCTATCTAGGGTTTCTCTCCCCAGGTAAGGTAGGTTTTTGACTTTTGTACTCCTTTTCTTGACACAGTTGGTTCTATGTTGTATGGCTGCTCTGTAGTGTTGTCTTGTAATGTGATTTAAAGCAGGCATGAAGTAATTAGTTCAGGTGGTAGTTTCCCCATGAAGTGTCAGATGTGGGCAGGGCCTAGCAACATATGTTGAAGGTGTGTGTGGTAGGTAGAGCCTGGGTCCTGACTTCTAGTGTTTGCTGCTGTTTTTTCTGCAGATAATGTGTGACTGTGATTTGATTTTGGCCAGCTGGGGGACAGTGGAGGGCAACCTTGCTGGCTATGGAGGAGAAGTTCTGACCCGGTTGGTACCAAGCCAATTTTTAAAAAAAACATTTCGGGCCGGTTGAGCATCACAGCAGATAAACTAACTTTGTAGTGAATTTGTAGTGAAAGGCATGAGAACATGGACAATAGTCTTTTTCTCCCATTAACCCCCCCCGACCCCATCTTAAAAGTAACCAGCAATTTTAGTGATTAGATTACTTTCTTAAATTTTTACAGTAAGTTTGTTTTCTTGTGGTTCTCAATCTACATTTCTTTGATCTGGTTACTGATAATTTACTGAGTACTGTTAGTCATTCACACATTCTGGATAGCCTGTTCACAGAGCACCCTGACACCAAGAAACTCTTCCCTAAGTTTGGCATCCCATGCGGAGAGTTGGCTGGAAACGCAGCCATTGCAGACCATGGCAAAACTGTTCTGATGAAACTGGGTGAGATCCTCAAGGCAAAATGCTCTAAGGAGGTCATCAAGCCACTGGCTACAAGCCATGCCACCAAACACAAAATTGCCCTTAACAACTTCAAGGTAACACTCTCCTTTAAATTTACTCGAGTAATCTATTGCGCTATGATTCTTCTGATGCCTCTAATACAATTGATTGCTCTCTTTCCATCAGCTGATCACTGAGGTCATCATTAAGGTATTTGGGGAGCAGAGCGTGTGGGATGCTGCTACCCAGGATGCTTTCAGAAAGGTGATGGGTGTTGTCGTCAACGAAATTGACTGTGTCTACAAGGAGCTCGGCTTCACCGGCTAGATGACATCTGCTCCAACTTCTCTACTTCCTTACTTTGCTGGGACCAAGCAAATGAGTGTTCATTTAGCCCATGGGAGTAAGCAAGACACTCGTGATTTATTACTGTTACTGCACGTAATTACTTGCCTCAGTGTTCAATGTACTGGTGTCATGTATTCGATCAAAAAAACAAAAATCCCAAATAAAATGTTAAATAACTGAGGATGTATATTGATATTGGCTATTGATTTTAGAAAAGGCTGATTAGTGATCCATTGCATTTACTCAAGCAAATCCAATTTTCCTGCTATCTCCTTCGAAGTGCAGTTAATCAGCTCCTGTCATCCTTTATAGAAAATGCAATGGAATTCATATATTAAGATTAAAGAAGCTTTGCTTCATTTCAAGTTACCTTCTGTAACTTTAGTGAGGAGTCTGGCATTTGATTTGGTGTAAAAGCTGCCTTTTAAAAAATTTTTAAAGAAAAAAATCCTAATTGTGTTCTTTGGAACAAGAAGTGACATGCATTTGCAGTAATATACCTTTTGATATGCATGTTTGTGGGATGTTCTCAGGGCACAGAAACTATTGGCACAAGTTGAACAGGTGACTATGCAACGTTGAGTGCACCACTGCTCCAAATTATCCATAAATGTTGCCTTGATTGCTCATGACAGAGGGATATACACTCTTGATGTAGTTGATCTATCTCTCCTGTTTTGTGTATCTGTACTCCTGAACTTAACTACATTTCTTTTACAAACAGCAGCAGCAAGACTTAATTTAAATGAAAAGCTTGACAAAATGTTACTCAACAGGAAAGTGCACTGGAAGGAAGCAGGTTACATAGCAATACAGTATGTGGTGCTATTTTATAAATAAATAAATAAATTACTTTAGCCCCTGAGTGCCATAGTGGTAAAGCACTTTACCCTCTCATCAGATTGCTAGGTACAGTAGGAGGCACTTGGTGGTCTGGCATTAATCACGGCTCTACAGCCAGTCATGGTTGTCTTTGAGCTTACGCAAGCATGAGGAACGGCTAGTGCTGTCCTCCAAGTGTGTTTTGCTGCACCCAATGGTGCGTGATCGAGCAGTTCGAAAAGATGCAGTTGACAGTCACATGGGTCAGAGGAAGCGTGGTAGTCGGCCCTCCTTGATTGATTAAGGCTACTAATACCAGCCAGTCAATGTGGGAGCTCCCTAGTGATGGACGGGATTTGAATATAACCAAATTAGATTGAAAATCTGGCAAAAAAAAAAAAAGACATTTTCAAATTTCAACTTTTGAATTTTGATTCGTCATGCACACAACCATACACAATATAATACTACATATTATTGATGTGGAGGTTTCTGTAGTGGTCATATTCCTGGTTAATTGACCCTAGAGATGAATAAATGAGAAGTGCAATAGAAAGGGCCAATTTACCTTTTTAAATAGTTAAAGTTAGGCCAATTCAACCGTAGTGAAATACAATTAATTGACGCCACATCCAATACTACTTGAGCTAAATGAAACATTTGAATTACAGACAAGTTGGGCCAACTAGATGATGAACTATCAAGGGAACATGATGCTATTCATACAAGTTTACTTTTGTGCACTTAGACACTGACACCTTGAATAGCCATTAATTTCTTTCCATCAGCTGATCACTGATGATGTCATCATCAAGGTGTTTGGGGAGAAGAGTGTGTGGTATGCAGTTACCCGGGATGCATTTAGAAAGGTGATGGATGTTGTCAATGAGATCAACTGTGTCTACAAGCAGCTTGGCTTTGCTGGCTAGATGACATTTATCTTCCCCTGTTCCTGGTATTACAGGGACCAAGTAAACCAGTGTTCATTTAGCCAGTGGGAGTAGTGTTATCAAGACACTTTTATGATTACTACTCTTGTATAGTTTACTATTAACTATAAATGTCATTTTGGTCAAATAAATGGTCATGATTTCTTGGAGTTCCCATTAGTGTCCCATTTTTTAATTTATTTATTTATTTTTTTTAATAGTTCAGTGTATGGAATTGAGGTGCCCAAACTCTTGACTGGGACACTAGTCCCAAACAAAGATAAACCACATGTTCCAGTGACTGTCCTCCGTTTATTGATGTTTTTAGCCATTGGTTATTTTATACTTGTATTAACTGACAATCTACACAACACTGACCTGGGCAGTAGGAAGAGGAATTGTTAAAATGCTGTTTACTGACTATAGTTCAGCTTTTAATCGTATAATTCACTCCAAACTCACCACCAAACCTGAGCCTGATCTGTAACAATGAGGTGGTTAAAAATCTGGAGAACTGAGATGAGAAATTAATTGATCCTCCAGTACCTTGTAGTTCACATCACACTGCACCTGTTATTGTCTTGGCAGATCAATATTGTGGTGAAACAGGCCTGTCTCAATCACCTTATACACTTTAGACTACCACCCAAAGTGCTTGGGAAATTTTATTCCTGCTTCATATGACCATCCTGACATCACAACAAGGTTTGGGTACACCACCATACAAGACAGGAGAGCCCTACAGACAGTGGTACAATCAGCTGAGTGCGTCATCTGCCTCAAGCTCCCTGACCTGCACTTCTACAGTAAATGTTGCAAGAAGTGGACCAGGAAGATGGAGAAAGGACCTCAGCCACTCCAACAATGGGCTGTTTTCTCTGGAGTTAATGTTACATAAGTCAATATCACTCTTTCCCTCACCAAGATGCTGCTTTCACAAAGGCTGTACTACCAGATAAACTAATGTAAGGCAGTACATGAGCGGCACAAGCTGGAGCAAGATTTACAGGAGCAAGCTAGCTAAACTTTCAATGCACCTGTTTAAAAATCCACCTGTTCTCTACCATATTACACACCACATCGCTGAAAACATTAAAAATGTATTCAACTTAGCTTGAAATGTGGCATAAAACCGATTTCTGCAGCATCCATTTGTTCAAAAAATAAACCTAATTGAATAGTATATTAAAAAATACATATAAGCATACAAGCTTAAAAGATTTTTACTTTGAGTGACTACTTTGCTGCAAAATCATCACTCACTTCATCATAAGATGCAGTCTCTCATATTTCATGGTTGATTCTCAGAAGTCCCCATAAGCGCTTCTGGGCCATTGTGGATCTCAGATATGTTTTGCTAATTTTGAGCTTTGAAAAGCTTCTTTCAGCTAATACAGTTTTTTTTTCATTTATATGGTGTACTGGTTGCCATCCTGAGCTGCTCGCTGTACAGTTAAATACCCCGCCACTGTCAGCTAGCATCCAGGTAATGTAGCAACACTCAATGACAAAGAGTGCTCACTCTCACATGCGTGCATGCAAAGACATGTACAATTAAGTTCACTCTTTAAGTCAGCAACTGTACATACCGCAACCATGCACAGACATTAACTACACATTTAACCTGTACACGTATCTACTCTACAGCCTTAGCAACCCTTCATATATGTGACACAAGACTGTCTGTGAGAGGCAATACACAAATTCATATTACCATAAAGATTAAAATATGAGGAACTTTATGCTTGATGCCCCTTTCTCTCAAGCAACTGTCTAATAACCAATGAAACATTAATAAATTGGGCATATCTAAAATGGGACATTTTTAGGACATTTTTGACTTTCTGTCAAACGTGAGCAATTTGAAGAGATGTAGTGGAATCTATGTATATGATCATTACAGCACTCCAGTTCTCCTGGTATATCCTAGGCAGGGTTAAGCAAATTAGTGGTGCTTTTGTATATGTTTCAAATCTTTTATGCTTTTATTTATACTGTTTTGTATTTGTTATAGTTTTCAGCAATTTCTCATGCATCAATTATACAGAGCTATCCTTTTTATTTAATATTGTGGGTCATTTCTTCTCACTGTTGTTGTGAATTATATCATGTTTAATGGGTCTGTGTGTTGAGAGTATAACAGTACAATGCTATGTTTATGTAGTCACGTTTTATTGAGGTGAGAAGGAAATGCTTTTAATAATGTACATGGGGCCCTTGTTGTAAGGCGGGGCCCTAGGCAACTGCCTGTATTGTCTGTTGGACAGGACAGCTCTGCATATAATACAGAAAATGTGTGTGCCAAAGCAGCTTCTTCTGAAGTTTATGCAACATGCAAGTTACCAATTTTGCTTCCCTAAAAATTCCAAGTTGCTGACTTCAGCCATTTGGAAATTATTTCATACAGTATGTGCCCCAAGGAGAACTTTAATTGATAATAATTTCTTACCATCTTGGACACCAATTGGATATAGTTCATTCATGTTTGACAGTATTTGGAAGGGAGTGCCAGAAGACATAATAGAAAGTTAAGAGATTTTATCATATGGACTGATATGCTGACATGACAAGGCATATTCTAGTTGCCCTAGCTTAGGCCTAACAGTGCCCCTATAAGTAAGTAAGACTTTAGGTAACTGTATATACTTGAACTTACAAATAAGGATTGTAAGAAATTAACTAAGAATGAAACTGGAGGGTACCCCGCCTTGTGCCCGAAAGCCTCCTGGGATAGGCTCCAGGCCCCCCGCGACCCTGATCACAGGATAAAGCGGTATAGAAGATGAATGAATGAATGAATGAAACTGGAGGGTGTGATGAACTAACTTTGTATTACAGTAACTTGTTGGAAGACGATTAACGACAGACTATATTATTTGTGGGCCATGTTATAGGTTATTCACTCATCTCTGGACCCAATATACTCAATCCCACTGCACTCAAACTCTATATGGTTGTACTACTGTATATGTTTGACACTCACTGTTAACCCTTGTGAGAGTGATGATATGTAAGCAAAATGTAGTAGGATGCATAAACGTAGTAGATAATAGAAAGATTACGAAAGATAATGGGGAAAATTACAGTCATGACATGTAAACTAGGTAAGCAGTCACCTGATGTCACACTGCTGCAGTAATTCATACAAAGGGATCCCCAACCAAGTACTGATCGCTGTACATGTTCATACATTTCAGTAGTCCAACATTTGCGCTAATTTTTGTTTTAAATTGGACCTAAGTAGTACTGAATATATGAAGTATATAATTTTCTGAGATACTGAATTTTCGGTTTTCATTAGCTGTAAGCCATAATCATTAACATTAAAAGAAATGAACACTTGAAATATATCAGTCTGTGTGTAATGAATCTATATAATATGAGTTTCACTTTTAAAATGAATTACTGAAATAAATAAACTTTTCAATGATATTCTCATTTATTGAGATGCTCCTGTATATTGAAGGTGTTAAAAGCATGAGCCACAAATCCAGATAGGAGTTGCATCACAAATTTAGCACATACTTTTGTTTAGCAAGGAATTGACAGTTTTTCTTAGCCCTAGTAAAGACACTAACATCACTGGACTACCCTCCAGTCAAGCATTGGTGGAAGGTGGGCTTTGGAACTGCCAATCTGCTCTAAAGATAACAGACTTAATCTCAGCCATACCCTAGCTGCCCAGTAGTCTTTAGATTTTTTTTTGACACCAACTGAGCTCTGGGTATCTCCTCAGAATTCAGTTACAGCTGTACTATAATCTGTCTATGCAGTCTCTTAATTTCTCCAACTTTCTCCCCAATCTAGTGCTTACCGTTAAATTATATCCACAAGTTTAGTACTGTCGAATAATTATTCATATGCTGTCTGTTTGGATGGTCTGATCACAGAGCACCCTGAGCACCTCGATATCCAGAAACTCCTCCTCAATTTTAAAGGGATCCCATGGCAAAACTGTTCTGACAAAACTAGATGAGATCCTCATGGCAAAAGGCTCTAGTGATGTCTTCAAGTCACGGGCTACAACCCATGCCAACAAATACATTGTTGCCCTCAACAACTTCAAGGTAACAATCAACTCTCTTTTAAATTTACATTTTGCCAAGATTAATTGAGTAAATACTCGACACACTGATACTACTTTACTACTACTGACACATCTCTAATTTAGCCAAGTAAACAAGTGTTTATTTGGCCGGTATGAGTAGAGTGCAATCAAGGCACTTGACTAGTATTATTTCTGCAAGCAATGGTTTAACTGCATAGTAGCAGCTGTGAAGTACAAAATCAACAAACATCCAACTCAAAAGGAGTGAGACAACAACGAGAAATTCAAAACTATTTTAGGCAAGTGAATAAGTGGCATCAGTTATATGAGTTTAACTTTATTTTGTTTAAGATATGCCCCTCTTATATAGAAAGGTATGCAAGTAGAATATTTTGAATGATTTTCAGTTATAAGCATTTGATAAGCTTCATTAAAGCAGTTCTTCCTAAATGACTTGTATTTTTGGCCTGACTGCATTTCACAGTCTTAAAAGAACGCCACCATCACCAGTTGTTTAATCTCCACTAAGGGTTTTGGGCTAAGCAAACTGAAAGTTAGGGTTAGAGACATGATTTCAGTCTTATAGTTCCATTTTTTCTGAGAACTTGTTTACACGTGTTTAAAAAAAAATTTTCGTTTGTTTTACACATTTTTTTTTTGTATAATTCTACATATTCTACAACACCACCACCATGTGTTCCAATTATTGTCCTCTTTCACTAGATAGTGACAGAATCTTGTGTAATCTAATGTAATTATTATTATTATTATTTTAGTTTTTAAGATATCTTCCTACACATCAGTTGTCTAAAACATGTCTGGCAAAAAGGCAATAACACACTCTGGATAAGATAAAAGTCTACCCAGGTGTCACATAGAAATGTCCAACTGGAGCAGTTTACTGAGATAAAGCAATGCTGCAAAGCAGTGACAAGTCTACAGGAAAAAAAAAAAGATTATTTGATTTAATCATTATTCTTTCATGTCTTCCTTTTTATGAGCACAATTAAACTGATTTTATACTTAATACATGCTAAAGTCAAACAATGACAGTATATTACTGTACATAAACATTGTCACAACAGTCAATTATATTGATAATAGCTATTACTTTAAAAACAACTTTGTCCAAGTGATATATTGTGTTCAACAAAACATTTTGCCTACTAGTAGGTTGGTGTTCATACATGGTTATGGTTAAATTTGGCACAAAGGTAAGGCACAATCAAGTTAAAAGGTTTGGCGGAGTAGAGAGACATGGTCCACAATTAATCATAAGCTGTGAAGGGAAAATCTGAATAATTAAATTGCTTTGTCATGGATCCAGAGCCTGACTTAGCCTGCTGATGGAGCTCATCTTTTTTGTCTGTCTATTCTATTCATTAATTAATTTCAATAAGGAATAAAAAACTTCCACATACTTGCACTCTTATGGACCATGCTAATGCTTTGAGTTAACGAATGTTTGAGTATTATTACTTACAGTAGATGTTGTTATAAGGCTTTGTTACTTTGGGTACACAGGTCCTCGTGCTCATATCTTATTATCCTTTGAAACATTTTGCTTAGTTATTCTCATCTATCTTACTGTATATTGCTTTATTTTGCTTAAGATGTAACTGCTTGCATTTTATAAAAGATAAAAGGACTACGTCCCATTGTGAGGCTAGTGCCCCAAAGTGCTGTAGTGCGGTGATTGCTTTCTGGGCGGTTGGAAGAAACGACTCCGGCGGCTACATTCTCAAGGATGGATCTTTACAGAGTTTGACACAGAGAGTAGATCGCCCGTTGCCGGTGGATATTCCTGATTGATATTATGGATTGGTATTGTTTAATCTGTGTGGGGTAAATCTGCTGAGTCCACCAACACAAAACTGTGTAGATAACATTTTTTTGTTGTTAAACTTTCCACCAACAGAACATTAGTGTCTCAAGATCCATAACAGTCAGTTGCCCACTACTGTAACAGAAAGAAAGAAAGAAAGAATTCCATATTAAGAGAAATATGAAGAAAGAATTAAAAAATTAAAGAAAAAAAAAGAATACAAAAATGTATTATTACAAAATAAAAAAATGATGCAGGAAAATTCAGTGTGTAAATTAAAATATAGAAATCGAATCATCAATTATATTATTGGTGGATCATAATCTATTGTTTTACAGCAGATTACTGATAAGAAATTAAATCAGTTACACCATGGGCATTCTCACACAGCTCAACACAGCTTTTTTTTATGCGCATGCACGTGTGTGTTTGTGTGTATGTGTGTGAGAGAGTATGTGTGTGAGAGAGAAAGAGAGAGAGAGAGATTCTGTGATTTTTTTAATGCAGTTCCTTGTTAATTTGCTCATTACCTTTATTTGTTTTATTGTTCATTTGTCCATTTTAACAACAGATGGTTTTATCTTGAAAAAACATGAAAAAATAAAGCGATTTATTTTTGAGAGCAGAGGTTAAGGTTAGTTAATACAGAAGTTGTAAGGCACAACTGCGCAATTTCCAAAAATATATCACCATTCTTAAAGACATTTCTATGAAGCACAGTATCATGTATTATGAGATACTTTTTTTTGTTTTTGGTATTTTGAAATTCTGATTTAAGTAAATCACAATAACAAACATTTGGCATCTCCTGACAAAAAAGATAACAGGTTAAATACAAAATTCCAAAACACTTTTGGTGTTGGTTAAACCTCCTTCAAGAGATCACCACCTGACCCAACGCATTTCCTGGCAAATTTAAAGTTATTTTCTGTGTGTCTGTGTTCAGGGAAATTTACAGAATTTATAATTTAATATACATTAATCTGACTATCCGTTATATTATTGGTGGATCATGATCCAATGTTTTAGAATACTGATATAAAATTAAAAGTCATTCATGCCATTTCCAAAAGAGGGAACCAACACAGCTTTTTTTTGTGTTGTATGAGAAGAGAGCTTAGATGTTCTTAGTTGATGAATATAAGTACAACTGAAGACAAATAACACTACGTAGTTAATTACTCATTTACTCATGAATTCACTCTTTACCCTGACTTACTTGTTTTGTTTGTTTGTCATTTTAACAACAACAAGCAGTTTTAATGGTTAACAGTTTTATCTTTGAGAGCAGAGCGTAAGGTCAGTAAAATGTCACATTTTGGTTAATACAGAAGTGGTGAAGCACAATTGTATAATTTCTGACATCAGCTGTCCACTTGATGTGTGTGTAAGTTGTTTAACCCAAATCAAATACCATTTAAAAGAAATGTAAAACAGTCTGACTTTATGGTGTGAACTTTTTGGTGTGAACTTTATGGTGTTTTTGCTGAGAACAGTGGAACCTTGGATTATGAATTTTGAAGAAATTATGATATGATAAAGAAATAATGGAAACTGGGGGGAAATCATTGGGACTAATCTTCCAGAAATAAGTACCATCTACACTACACGCTGCCTTCATCGAGTGCACAACATCCTGCAGGATCAGCATCATCCTGCACATCACCTGTTCCAGCTACTCAGGTAGAAGGTACAGGTCCAGACGGCCCAGAACCACCAGACTGTCCCACAGCCTTTTTTCTACTGCTGTGAGGTGTTGAATGATCAGGCACCCCCCTCTCGGACCTTGCGCCCATCTATTCTTACATATCACACATCAAAACAATAACTGTGAACTAGACTTTGCATTTATGCAGCACCCACAATACATACTGTACATAGACACAATATAAGCATTTCTTTTTCTTGTGTTTGATTTCAATCATCAGTTCCCTGCTAAGCACTTGTTTTAAAATGTTTTCTTTTATCTGAAACACTCTGTATGGGATACAATTCACCCTAGGCTTTACAAACAGTAGTACAAAGTACTATAGGCTTTACAAAGTAGTGCCAAATCTATTGAAAAATCTTTCTTGGGTTTAATCAGCACTTTTTTTTTGGGGTCAAATTTTTTATGATCACAAATTGGCTGATTTTATACTTAATATCTGCTAATGGACGGAAATCATGGACAAACTTGTATTTGCTCTAATGGGTGCATTGTAAATCTGACTTGTTCACCTAACGAGAGAGAAAAGAAGATAGAGATTTTTTTTTGAAAATCTGAAAATTAAATATTAAAATATTAATAATTTAATATTCTGAGAGATGTGTGAATTTAAACATGATAACGGTTTAGATAGGCTGCAGAGGTTTTGTGTGTGTGTGTGTGTGTGTGTGTGTGTGTGTGTGTCAGAGAGAGAGAGAGAGA
>JAQQZS010000010.1:3253616-3274362 GCA_030068045.1 Platyallabes tihoni | reverse complement strand
ACATACAAAAAGTAGAAAAAAGAAAGAGTTTTCACCTCAATCGCACACTCACACGCTCTGTCCACGCTCACACACACACTCGCTCGCGCATGCGCACAGAGAGAGAGAGAGAGAGACCTCAAGGGCCTTAAAATCATAAATACTGACTTTTTATGCTCATATTTAATGCTCTGAAAATGAAGTATAAAATGATCAGAATTCTTTTAATGATTTGAATACAAAATACATGTTGAGTTTTACCTGACCTTTAAAGTCTGACCCTCATGCTGATGTTTTGTCTGCAGACAATGTCTGACTTTGATTTAATTCTGGCCAGCTGGAGGAAAGTAGAGGGCAACCTTGGAGGGGGACTTGGAGTAGAAGTTCTCACCCGGTTAGTACCAAACCACGTTTTCAAAAACTTCTACTGGCATGCCAAGCATCATAGTACAAAGATTAACTAAGACTTACATTGTTTAATGCTTTAACCTGAGGAGGAGTGGGTACACTGCATTAATCAGCAAAAAATAAATGTTAATTCAGTGCATGGGCTGTAGCTCTGTAAGATCTACAAGACAAAAAAGGGTCCTTCATTTAAATAAATACATTCATTAATTAATAATTCATGCATGATGCACTGTTTACAGGCTGGAATCTAAATAGCTGCACATGAGGTAAAAACCCAGTGTAGAATAATAAGAATATATCGTTTCTATGTTCATGTATGTGTTATGTATATACAGGTGGGAAAGTAAGTGTACTGTACATATGGTGCACCAGCAAGTTGAAATATTAATAAAAGAAAGAATGAAAGGACATGATCATATTAATAATGCAATCAGGAGAACAACAGGGTTTGTATGAGCTTATTTACTGTGAAGCCAGAGAAGAAGCTCCAACTCCTGACACAGAGCAGAGTTATTGTAAAGTCTAATTGCAGTTGGCAGAAAAGACTTCCTGTCACATTTTTTTTTATGACAGCAGAGATGAAGCATTCTCTTGCTGAAAGTGCTCCACTGTTTAGCCAGTAGGTTGTGAGTAGGTGTGTAAGTTGTTCTCCATGATGGTTAACAGTTAGTGTAGCATCATTCTCTTCACCACAAAATCTAAGAGCTCCAGGGAAGTACCCAATATGGAGCTAGCCTTCTTGATTAGTTGGTTGATTTTCCTCATGTCACTGCTTATGATGCTGTTATCACTGCAGATAGCAAAAAAAATATTGATGTAAGATCTGCAACATTATGTTGCAGACATTAAAAAAGTAGAGTCTGCTCTGTCCTTTCCTGTAGACAGCATCTGTTTTGCATTTAAACCAACATTTCACCTCTTGTCAGTGTAAAGTCCAAGGTATCTTCAGCTCTCCACCACATCCACCTCCTCACCAAGAATGTAGACTGTGTTTGGTGTGGTGCTTGGCCTCCTGATGTCCACAACCATCTCTTTGCTCTTGGTCAAGTTCAATACGAGGTGGGTTCTCTCACACCAATCAAAACAATTGTCCACAAGGCCTTTGTACAGTGCTTCCTCACCACCATCAACACATCTTACAATTACAGTCATGTGATACTCACAGTGCTACCTGCTTTATTACTCACAGTGCTACCTGCTTTATCTAGATGAGAAAGAGCTTAGTAAAGAAGATAAATGATGAGTGGCATCATTCACACCAACCTGATCTCTTCACCTGACTTATTTAAACAGGGGTTGAGAGGGGTAGAGGCCATTTCCATGTTTCCTTGACAAGGTGAAATAGATGCATTGGGGTGGAGCTGTTAAGTTCATTGTGGGACGTTGGTTGTAAAGGTTGTGATCCGCTATTATTAGACACTGAGGTGGTGTAGATGGAGGAGGGAGCAGAGGGGAGAGCTGGGGATCCTGTACCAAACTTGTTGAAGATGGTGTCTACACACAAGTTGTTATATTTTTTCATGCAGTTTGTCATGGAGTTGATGTCATCTCCATGGGGAAATCAAAAGCATTTGTGAGAGAAGATGAATGCAGAGTAGTGCTTTCTTACCTGCTCTCTCCCCCAGTGGAGTTTCCCTCTTTCATTACACCCAGGTACAGTAATAGGATGCAGATGTGGGCTGAGCCCCCAGCATGGACAATAGTCTCTTTCTCTTCCTGTCAGCAGTCTCAAAAGAAATGAAGACTTTTAGAGAGCCTAGAGTGGCATCTTGAAAGCTTTCACCTTTGTTTCCTTATGGTTATTACGCAATCCAAATTTCTCCACATTTTTCTCTGATCTAGTACTTACTGTTAATTTATATCCCCAAATTTAGTATGGTCAAATAATCACACAAAAACACACGCTTTGTTTGCATAGGCTGTTCATACTGTAGATAACCCTGACACCCAGAAACCTTTCCCATTACCAAGTTATGGTTTAATTGCATAGTAGTAAACAACAGATGTGAGCACAAGACAATATCAGTAAACATCCACTTCAAAAAGAGTGAGACAACAACAACAACAACAGTGAGGGGTGAACAAATGCAATCAGGTCCCCCTCTTATAAAGTAAGGTATGTAAGTAGATGTTTGGAAAGATTTTCTAAATGTGTCTCAGTTTTACCTTTTTATTATTTTTTTTGCTTGATTGTAAGCACTAACATTTCATAAGCTTCATTATAGCAGTTCTTTCTAAGTAACATGTGCTTTTGCACTGAATCATTTCACAATTTTATAAGAACACCACCGTCACAAGGTGTTTAATCTCTGTTTGGGACTTTGAGCCAAGCAAATTGAACGTACTGAAAAGGAACAGACTTTTTTTTGGAAAGTAATGCTCAATCATCTGATAAGCATGTTGTCATCTCATAGCCATGTCTTCATTGCAACAACAATAATTTCTTCCTAAGGTAGTAATCTGGCATGATGTCAGTAATTAACTGACATGTTTTCTTTGGTTTGTTACACAAATAATCTTGATTTCATACATGCATTTAGGAAAAATTAAGAAACATGGGCAAAAAAAATCAGGAACACACTCTGAATGGGATACAAGTCCACCCATTTGTTACACGCATATTTACAGTTGGAGCAGTTTACTGAAGAACTGAGAGAAATCTCAGTCTTAGGACTGAACCTTGGATGCTGGAGCTGTGATAAAGCAATGCTACAAAACAATGAAAAGTGTATGGAAAAATTTTCTATATGGGTTTAATCAGCATTATTTTGGTTATTTTTTATGAGTATGGATCGGCTGAATTTATATTCAATATCTGATAACTGTTTTGTCCTGGAGCCAGAGCCATGGCTTACTGTACTCACTGAGCTCATGTTTTTGTCTCTCTTTCCTTTTATTTCTTCTTCTTCATTAATTTCTCTTTCAGTAATTAATAAACTTGCACATACTTGCATTAACAATTAATAGGTGCCAGGTACAGTAAATCCACCAACACAATGTACATAAGATTTGTTTTTCTTGCTGAACATTCTACCAGAACACATTCGTGTCCAAGTATGACTATCTTGTTTTGAAAAACTAACAAACACCAAGCATTGATTATGCAAGAACAGCCTGCCATTGCTCAGAAATTGACTGACGGCATGCCAGGGCGAATTGCAGAGTTCTTAAAAAAGACTGCATTTATTGAATCTTAGCAGAAATTTAACGTAATTCTCAATAAAAGCCTTTGACACATGAAATGTTTGTAATTATATTTCAGTATAACAGGGTAACATCTGACAAAAAGATCTAAAAACACTGACGCAGTAGATTTACTAAAATCAGAATCAGAAATTCTGATCAGTTGTCTAATAATCATGTTTTAATCTCAATGCCACGTCTTCTTTCCATAACAAAAAAACTAAATAATTTGCATTGCTGTTACAATACTTTTGAAGCTAAATATGCAAGGAAACAACACTCTTGGTGTTGGTTTAGCCTCCTTTAAGAGGTGGCTAAATTTGACATTCTTAGATTTAAACAGTATTTTTGTCTATTCTATTGAGCTCAAGTGGCAGAGTTTATACTTACTTAATGTCTGTTAATGTCAAACTGTAAATCTGTATTTCTCACATACATCACAACATTCAATTACATTCATCTTAGCTATTGATTTAAAAACAACACACTTATAGTTGTCAAATGATATAATGTATTCACCAAAGTTTTTTGCCTCTACTATAGGGATACATTTAGGGAATGCCTAGGATTAGGTTTCATATGGGATATGGGTTGGGTGAAGTTACCAGATAAGGCCCACAATTAATTCCCAAGAAGTGTAAAGGGGGACATTAGAATAATTAAACTGCTTTGTGCTGGAGCCAGAGCCATGACTCAACTTTCTGTGCTGATTGAGCTCATGCTTTTTCCCATCTCTTCTTATATTTCTTCTCTATTCATTTCTATTTTTCTGTTCCAAGACAATGAAAACTTGCACGTACTTGCATTAACTTTTAATGGGTGCAGGGTCACTCTTCACCAACATGTTGCAAATAAGCATTTTTGTCTTGCTGGACATTCCTTTAAAAAAAAAACAAAACACACACACACATTTGTGTCCTGGTAGTCCTTGGATGAAACTAGTAAATTTTACAAGTTAAATTTGAGGGACTAGTATTAAAATGTAACAATTGTAATAACAGTGAGCTTCCCAGCACTATTGTAACAAGAAAGAAAGAAAGAAAGACTTAACTATGACACATACTGGTATTTGGAGTCCTTTCTTAATGTCTGTCTTTTACAGAAATAAATATCAGCTATGCATACAGTTATTTTCTGTGTGTCTGTGTAGCATGCAGAGGAATCCAGAGTGTAAAATATAGAAATCTAAATTATATTATTGGTGGATCATAATCTAATGTTTTACAGCAGATTACTGATATAAAATTAAGTCAACATCATGCCATTTCCAAAAGAGTTTTTTTTTTTTTGCATGTTCATGCATGTGTACGTGCATGTGTACGTGCGTGTTTGCATGTATAAGAGAAAAGGAGAGAGAGAGAGAACAGTTTTGTATATTATAAATCCATCCAGTTAGGAAACCCTGTAGTTGAACTAGGGACCGTGGAGGCCAATGGTGACCATTGTATTTATTCCTATTTGTACGAACATGGTAGGACCTCCGGTCATCATTCACATGCTCATTCACACACTACAGGCGATTTGAGAACACTGATTATCTGCATGTCCTTGGGCTGTGGGAGGAAACCAAAGTGCCTAGAGGAAACCCACCAAGCACAGGGAGAACATGCAAACTCCCTGCACACACATGTGTGACAGGAATTGAACTCCGACTCTGGAGATGACAGTGTTAGCCACTAAGCAACTGTGGCACCTATATTATGAATATAAATCTAAATAAAGATAAAAAGAAATACATAACAGTTTTACCTATTTTAATCATTTATTTAACCTGAAAATAAAAAATGTAAAAAAATACATTTTAATATTTTAATATTTAAGAAAGAAATAAGAAACATTTAACTGGCACTGTGAGTGGAAAAAAACAAGTTTAATGCACAAAGACAAACACTCCTAGTGCTGACTCAACATCCTTCACGAGGTAGTCAACTGGCATGATTTCAGTCTTGAAGGAGTTCTCATATCTGCTGAGCGCTTGTTCTAGCATGTTTTTTTCCCCCATACATAATGTTGGTATTTTTTAAATCATTCTTCGGTGTATGTAGTAAAAATGAAGCACCACTCTTCACTGTGTAGCAGTGTTCAAACTTTTGACTCGGGGTGCTTTCTTACTCCACAGTCACAGAATCTTTCTAATTTAATCATTGTTTTATTTTGGTTTTCATGTTCTTTGCTGTACATCAGTTGTCTGAGACATCTGATAGCTTTAGGCTGTTATATACTGTATAGTGATTTTGTGTGTGAGTTTTTCATTTAAGTCAACTTTAGACATCAATTTTTCGAGTAGCAGTGGAGTTGGATCCAGAGCATTTTGCAGAAAAATTGACAAAAAGGCAGAAAAAACTCTGGATGGGATGCCAGTCTACCTAGGCATCACACAGAAATGTGAAACTTGAGCAGTTTACTCAGGACTGAACCTGGGTGCTGGAGCTGTGATAAAGTAATAATACAAAATAGAAGTAAATTAATGGGAAAACAAAAGAATGAATTCCATAACATTAATTATTGAAAAACAACTCATTAATTGTTGTCGAGTGATATGGAATATACCACTTGACAACTACTGTAGTAAGGAATTGTTTTTAAATAAATAGTTAATTCACCAAAACATTTCACCAAAACATTTAGGTTTGGATCGAGTTAGGGAATGCCTGAGGTTAGGCTTAGTTTTAAATTTGGCAAGATTATGGCTTAATCAAATTACAAGTTTTGGTGGAACGGAAAGACACGTCATTAATCATGAGATGTGAAGGGAGAATTAAAACCAAAATAATAAAAACTTGTACATACTTGCACTAACGTTTAAAAATCACCATCACACAACCAGTGTAAATAAACCAAAACAGTGACCATTTTTTAGAATTGTTGACATTTCCACCAACAGAACACATTAGTGTTCCAGTAGTTGTCTTGTTTTGGGTGCTATTGCACTTTTGGTTAAACTAGGTAATAATGACCAATAAAATAGCCACTAAATATTCATTCAATAATTGTGATGAATGTTTGATAACAGAGAGTTGTTCACTACTGTAAAAGAAAGAAACTAAAAGAAAAAATAATGAAAGAAGCCCCAACTAATACTGGTATAAAGAAATTGGAGTCCCGTCTTAATATCTATCCTTTCTGGAATTTTGGCAATCCATATAGTTTAATCTGTATTTATAATTTCTATCAGTTGACATGGGAAAAGTATCTTTAATCTCTACATTTTATTCCCTTTACAAAAAAGTAAGCTGTGCCAGTCCTCTGTCCTTACTCCATCTGATCATCATATTAATAGTGGATTAAGGGTAATATTTGCTGTACTCTAATTTTTTACAGCAAATTAAATGGACTTATGGAGACCTTCATGCAATTTCCAAGAGAGGGCGCCAACACAGCTTGTTTGCTATTTTGTGTGTGTGTGTGTGTGTGTGTGTGTGTGTTGAGAGCAAGAGGGATAATGTTTTTAGCAGATGATGAATATAAATCTAAATAAAAAGAAAAAGAAAACAGGGGTTTTACCTTTGAAATTAAATGATTTACTTATAAATGTTCTTGTTAACTCACTCATTAACTTCATTATGTGTTTAATTGTTTGTTCTTCCATTTTAAAATGAGTTTTAACCTGAAAATACAATTATCAGTTAGAAATTTCCCCACTGTGAAACGAATAAGGGTATATCATCTTATACAGAAGCAGTAAGGCACAATTGCATCTTTTCGGGCATCAGCTGACCAGTTAACGAGTGTGAAATTTTTTTAATCAAATACCACTCTGATTTAATATAAAAGTAGAACAGTGTGCCTTTATGGTGTGAACAGTATTTTCTTTGTTTTTGCTGAGTCAGAGTTAGTGAATGCAGGATTATGGTTGGAGTTAGGGCTTACTTTCTCAAAAATCACTAATGCGACTGGGAAAAAAACAAAACAAAAAAAATGAAGCACAATATGTATTGCAATATATACAGTTCTGTCCAAAAGTGCTAGAAAGTTAAGGACAGGTTTTTTTCTATGTTGCTATTTGAAATTCTGATAAATCTGCAGACAATCATGTTTAAATCTCAAAGCCACATAGCAGAAACAGGAGCAGTTTTGTCTTTGGAAGAGAATTTCATTAGGAGAGTTGCACTGTGAAAAAAAAAAGACTTAACGTTGCAGTTAAAAATATAAAATTTATTTGCAGGTTAAAAGATATGAGACGTTTCAATATGGGTCTAATGTGTTTTAATGTGTTTATGTCAGGTATTTGGATAAAAAAAATCTGAAATAAATTAAATACCTCAAATTAAGAGATATGTAACACTGTGGGTGAAATAAAAAGAAAAACTCTCCTGGTTGGCTCATTCTCCTTCGTCAGGTAGGCATGATTCACCTGGCATGATTTCATTCTTAAAGGAGTTCCCATATCTGCTAAGCACTTGTTTTAGCACGTTTCATTTGTTGTTTCACACAGTTTTTTTTTAATTATTTTTTTTTTTATCATAGTACATGTTCTACAATGCACGTAGTAAAAACTGGGGGAAAAATGTAAATTAAGTAGGTGTGTCCAAACTTTTGACTGAAGCCCCAACCCGACACCAAAAAAAAAAAAAAAAAAAATGTTTTCCCCTGAAACTTTAGGCTATTAGTCATGTACTTTATGTTGATATTGTGTGTGAGTTTTTTTTTTTTTTTTATATGAATCACTTTCATAGGTCACTTTTCATAGTGACAGAGGTGTTCAGAGGATCCAGAGCATATTGCATGAAACTGAGCAAAAAGGCAGAAATACACACTGAATGGATACTAGCCCACCCAGGTGTCACATACAAATTTGCAGCTGCGGAAGTTTACTGAAGAAACCCACAGGAATCTCAGTCTCTGGACTGATATTTGGATGCTGGAGCTGTTAGATAAACTTTACAAAGTATTGCCTAATCTGTGGGAAAAGCCTTCTTAGGTTTAATTGGCATTATTCTGTCTCATTTTTATGAGCATAAATGGGGCTTATTTTATCCTCATTTAATATCTGCTAATGTCAAACAATGATTCTGTATTCCTTACCGTAATTGCAATATTTCTCACTGTACATTTATTAACAACATTCATTTATATTGATCTTAGCTATTGATTAAAAAAATGAACTTGTTCCTAGTGTTCAAGTGATACATACTGTAGCACTTATGCAAAAATCTTTGCGTATTTTAAGGTTGGGGTAGGTTTAGGGAATGCCTAAGGTTAGGCATGCAGCATCAAGGTTAACTTTTGCACAGGGTTAGCGTTCATTCACTGTTAGTGTTAACTGGCCCAAGGTCAGGGCCGGATCGAGTTTCAAGTTTTGGTGTCATATAGAGACATGACATACAATTAATTCAGTGTATATGAGTAATAAAAATCAAGAAGCCATCGCCATGACTCAACTTTTTTTGCTGATGGAGCACATGCTTTATTCCCCCTTTTCTTATCCTGCACTTCTATTTCACTGTTTCACAAAGGACTGAAATCATGCACAAACTTGCAATAACTAATGTGTGCATTGTAAATCTGTCTAGTTCACCAAGACAGCATACACAAGTCCCATGACTACTAATAAAGTCTGTGTCACATGCACTGGCTGAGCCGAGTCACTGTTAAACTCTGCTATGTGGTGGCCGTGCATTAGCATACACGTGAGAGGGAGGAAGGGTATATAGAAGGCGAGAGAGAGAGAGGGGAAAAAAGCTATTAAAAAGAAATGGCTGGGTAAATATTAATAACGTGGAGCAAAAATAAATAAATAAATGAGGACCAATGGGAGAGATACAGAATCCTCAGGTGGGAGGAGTAATAAAGGGCAGGGCTAACATCTAGACAAGGAGTGGACATGTTTAACTGACAGGTTAGGGGACAAACTTTTGTGGGGCCCAAAGTATAAAAGACCAAATCAGGAGAGAGAGGCACTGCAGAACAAAACTGAAGAACATTTTCTCTCTTTAGCTGATCTCAACACTCTCCTAGTAAGTTTGTGTGTGTGTGTGTGTGTGTGTGTGTGTAGGTGTGTGAGGGATTATCTTAGAGGTGGCTGGAGGTGGCTTCTTATTAGATGGGATTGTGGTCACTATTGAAAAACAAGTCGCAAATATTTTAAATGCTGTACGCACATTAGCAATTTTAAATTGCACTTTAATTAGCAATTTATTTGAAAAAAATCATGGAAATTTTCAATATTGTGAGAGATGTGCATTTGTGTAAATTTAGGTATGATAACGGTTTGCACAGGACTGTATACCTATGTTTGTGTGTGTGTTTATGTGTTTGTGAGAAAGAGAGAGAGACCAAGAGAGAATGTCTTTAAGGTCCTCAAGGTCGTAAATACTGATTTTGTATGTTTATGATTAATGCTTCCAAAATGACGTATACAATGATTAGATTTCAGTTATTTGAATATGAAAAAAAATTAATGAGTAGGAGGTGTGTGCACTGCCAGTTTTTCATTACCTGACCTTCAACGTCTGACCGCATCCTGTATTTTGTCTGCAGACAATGTCTGACTGTGACTTGATTCTAGCCAGCTGGGGGAAAGTGGAGGGCAACCTTTCTGTATATGGAGGAGAAGTTCTGACCCGGTAAGTACCAAACTACTTGTCTTAAAACTTTCTTCTGGTATGTAAAGCATCAAGTTATAGTGAAAGCTATTAATAAAAACCTGTGCTGTTTATCGCTTTAACCTGAGGTAGTGGTGGTTACACTTCATCAATCAGCAGTCACTAACTATTTATATAGTTCCTGGACCGTAGCTCTGCAGACGGCAGACAGACGGCCGGGTTTCCGTTTGCCCTATTGAATATAATTTACTGGTAAGAGACTAAATAAACAGGATTATAATGCTAGGCATCATCAAAACAAATAGTTTAAAGACATACCCTTCACGCACAGGGATTTGTTGCTTGCTCTTTTAAGTCATAATGATGTATAATATAAACATAATATGTTAATCCTAATACGTTTTATACCCTGGGGCTGTTTAATTGTTGTGCTCAAACCCGTTAGTTCTCTAAAAGGTTCCAAAACCTTGCCACAGCTATTGATGAAGAGGAGGGGAGGAGAGAGTGGGTGGGGAAGGGAGGAGGGGCAAAGTCAAATCCACTTGGCTGCAGTGAGAAAAGATGGATGCAGAGTAGTGCTTTCTTACCTGCTTTCTCCCCCTGTGGAGTTTCCCCTCTTTCAGTACACCCAGGTAATAGGATGCAGATGTGGGCTGAGCTCACAGCATGGACAATAGTCTCTTTCTTTTCCGCTCTCCGTCTCTCACTGGTCTCAAAAGGAACCAGGACTTTTAGCGAGCTTAGATTGCCATCATGATAGCTTTTACCTTTGTTTCCTTATGGTTATTTCCCAATCCACCTGTCTCCATCTTTCTCTCTGATCTAGTACTTACTGTATTGTTAATTTATAGCCACAAATTTAGTACTGTCGAAATATCAAACACACATGTTCTGTTTCCAGTCTGTTCTTAGATCACCCTGAAACCCAGAAACTCTTCCCCAAGTTCGTAGGGATTGCACAAGGTGACCTGGCTGGAAACGCAGCCGTTGCGGACCATGGCAAAACTGTACTGACAAAACTGGGCGAGATCCTCAGAGCAAAAGGCTCCAGTGAGTCCATCAAGCCACTGGCTACAACCCATGCCAACAAACACAAGATCGCCCTCCAGAACTTCAGTGTAACACTTAACATTCTTTTTTACATTTTCTAAAGTTTACTTGAGTAAATACACAACACATTACTACGACACTACTACTGCCACACCTCTAATGCCATCACTTGCTCTTTCTTTCCATTAGCTGATCACTGAGGTCATCATTAAACTCTTCGGAGAGAAGGGCATTTTTGATGCTGCTACCCAGGATGCTTTCAGAAAGGTGATGGGTACCGTCGTTAACGAGATCGGCTGCGTCTACAAGCAGCTCGGCTTCGCTGGCTAGATGACATTTGTCCCTTCAAGTCCCTGATATTGCTGGGACCAAGTAAACGAGTGTTTATTTAGCCAATGGGAGTAGAGTGTAATCAAGACACTTATGATTATTACTATTTCTGCAAGTAATGGTTTAACTGCATAGTAGTAAGCAGCAGTGGTGGAGTGCAGGGCAAAATCAACAAACATCCACCTCAAAAAGAGTGAGACAACAAAAAAAAACAAGGTTAATGAAATTAGAGTTCAAAAGTCTGAGCCTTTGATTGGATTAAACATATGGTTTGTTACTAAGAGACGTTAGGGGTGAATAAGTTGCATCAGGTCCCCGTCTTATACAGAAAGTATGTAACTAGGATGTTTGGAATGATTTGCAAGAACGGATTTGTCTCAGTTTTACAATAACGGGTTTTTTTTTTTCTTGCTTGATAATAAGGATTAACATTTAATAAGCTTAATTAAAGCAGTTCTTCCTAATCGACTTGTACTTTTGGACTGACTGCATTTCACAGCCTTATAAGAAGACCACCATCACCAGTTTTTTTTTTTTTTTTTTTTCTAAAAACACGTTTTTTTATCTTGTGTTTAATCTTTGTTAAAGGTTTTGGGCCAAGCAAACTAAAATATAAAATATGTAAGAAATTGGTTAAGGAGAAATAAAAAAGGAAGATGAGTAAAAAGAAAAAAAAAAGATAAATTTGTCTCCTGGGCCTGACTCCTCAGATTAGAACGACCAATGAACATCAAAGTCCCTTCATCTATATGAAAAGACCTGGACGAGAAGAAATCGGACATGTGTTGCACGTGCACGCTTGCCGTGCTTGTAAAAGTGCAGTCCTGCTGGTCTACATCTCTCTTTCTTTATTTTTCTTTTCACTTTCATTAACATGCTTTAACATGTGATTATACACTGATCATTAATAAAATTCTCTCTGCTCACAAAGCCACTGTGTCATGCCTTTACTTTGCCTCATACTGTGCAGGATAAAAAAAAAAAGTGACACCATTGAATTTGAGGTCGAATAGCAACAATTTGAAAAGTGTAATAAGGATAATATCAATCATTTAATAAATGCATTAAGGGTAAGTTCAATCTTTTGACAATTGCAATATCAATATTTAAACTAAACTTGCACTACTGTCAGGGCTGCTGTTGCACGATATTAAGCAACGCCTTCTGACTAATCAGATCCGTAATACAAAGCACACTAAATTCTGAGGGCTACTACTGATATGGCACATAATAAATTGAGTATGACTCAGTCACAATTTCACCTTCAGTCCACAATGGTCACTAACCAATAATTAAAAGAAATAAGGCGTTGCTTTAAATTAAGTCTTATCTGAACTGAGACTGCAGTCTCTGCAAAATGACTGATAACGGACATTATTTGAAAAATGCACGTAAGCATCTGCTTGTGCTTTACTGTGACAAAACACATTCTCAAATCCAGAGAACACACTCCCACCAACACACAGTGACACAGACACAGTACATATGCAGCCATATGTCGTTGGTGCCAGGCTCCTATCACGCTTCTTATCACAGTTGCGGACGTGACTGTATTAACAGGGGCCACTAGCTGTTTCAGAAGAAACAATAAATCAATGCGGGCACCCTGTAATGCACACAAACACACTTCACTGAGGACAGCAGAGTGTTAACGTCAGAAGCTACCTTCAAATGAAATACACCATGAATACAGGCTGACACTGGTCCCACTGTAACCGTATCCATGACAGGTGGAGAGTGTTGGCATGGTTGTGTGTGGATAATTGCTGTGAAGTTACCGGGAGCGCTGTAGAGCCCTGTGGTTTTTAGGGCACGGCTCTCGGAAACTGAAAATAGGTTAAGAGCTTATTGTAGGAACAGTTGAAGAAAAAAAGATAAAAAGAATGGGAGAGAGAGATAGAGAGTAAAAGAGAGGGAGAGGGAGACATATGGTGGTATACGTCTGAAGGGGATGTGAGGGTGGTCACGTAGACATCTTCTGAAAAAGTATCATGTTACACTTGAGTGTAGTTCTGGTTCCAGCCATTCCAGCATGCCACTGACATGAGACAATCGCCGGGACTTGAGCTCATGACCTTTATTGTTGTTATGTTTATTTAACATTATTGTGATTCTAAATTAGATTTTGTTTTATGGATGTTTAAAAAAAAAAAAAAAGGACATGTCTTCTTCGTGGTACCAAAAAAAAAAAAAAGAAAGAATAGAAAAGAACAGAAAAGAAAAAGTGCCCTCAAATGGTGTGGAAGAAAATCCTTCAAAGTTCTCCTGGTGTATTAGTGGTACTTCACTTTACCAGGTTGATATTTTCACAGTAAAGATACATATAAAAAATATGCATGAAAAATACTGCACAGGCCTATTTGATTAAAAAAAAAAAAAAAAAAGACTTAAAACGTACCGAAAAGGGCGCTGGTCACCTTGTGCTTTGTTGTTGAGTCATTTCTCTATCCTGAGAATGTCTTATTCAACAATTAATCAGACACACACAGCTTTAGTTAATGTGTGTTTTTTTCATTCGTCATTTGCTATACGACTCCGTCAATTCTCTGTGAAGAGATTTTTCAGTACAGAGAGCAAAATGTGATACGTGCCACGGAGCACGTTTCTTCGATGTAGTAAAACTTGTTGTAACCTGCGGGTATAGCGTGCAAGATGTTTTATTCTGCTTCATGATGAAATTAATCCAGTTAATCTTGAAATTGTAGGTAGAGTGGGGTCAAAATACACATTAACTATCCGCAAGTCTAGACAAAGAGCGGCGGATAATAGTGGTGTAGGCAAAAGAAAAAGCTGGGAAAATATCATGTAGAGTGATTTATAGAGCAGAAAGAGTTACAGATAGAATGGCGAATGTGACTGATTTTTCTCAGATTTGCCCAAAATAAACACTTACACGCCTTCCTGATGGATGTTCCTGTCTCGAGACAAACATGACTTCAGAGCAAAAAAAGCAAACGTGGCGGACAATAGCTCCGGCTCAGCTTGAGACACTAAAGGTATACAGAGTATGACGTAGGTCACTGGGGATGGGGCCACTTCCTTAACATTTACAACAAACAGATACAAACCCACACTTCAGGATGGTATCACACAGAGAAACAGTACTGTACTGCTCAAGCCAGGCTCCAAAGAGCGTCTGGATTAGAGACAGAGATGAATGAAAATGAAAGTCGGAATGAAAGTCTGGACAAGAATGCTACAGGAATAGCGACGCTGGCATGGCAGTTCATTTAGGTATTGCATTAATGGGGTTATCAGTGTTATGCAGCATCATGCCAGAGTCACTGTTGAACTGGCAAACAATATCTGCCAAGTTACAGTCCGTTTCCCATAATAGACATGAGTAATATGAATCGACAAATGTTTCAGTGGAGCTCAGGAGTCAGTCAAAACACTAAATGTCAGGAGGAAAAACACCAGTGCATGACCTTCACTATTACACGGTCGCTTTAGACTCCTATCACAAGACCAAGTTCTCATTTAATCCGAGTCTCAGTGGCTCCTGGGCCTCTCTGTGAGTTCATTGTCCTCTCTGAAAAGAAGCATCTGGTTTCTGAGGATTCCAACCCATTTGCAGTGTTCCGCCTCTCTCTGTGTGTATGTGTGTATGTGTGTGTGATCTTTAGGGAAAGTGCCTGATTGTGTGAGGGAGAAAATGAGATAGTGTATATCCTGAATGCATCCTCTGGGGGTTAAAATGTGTGTGAGGAAAAGGCAAGGCAGGAAAGTCGAGACGAGACGACACGCACACATTTCCCCTGAAGACGCGATGAATCGTGCAAAGACTCACATAGTAGGACAACCACAGCTATTTACAACTTTGTATCATGCATTATGTGACAAATGTATCGATGTGTGGAAGAGTACAATTAGCTGCAATATGAGCAGTTCTATAGGGATGTGGAGAAGGGGTATATGCTCTCGTACCACTGAAACCATTAGAATGTGGTTGAGCCACTGGAGTCGACTACCATCAGGAAAAACGGTTCATCAGATTACACCGTAATTGTAGCATAGTACAATTTGCACCACTGAGACTGACACTTCTCTGCTCGAATGTTTGCGCATGGATGCAGATACAGGGAGTTATGGGTAAGCAGAGATAAGCAGAGGTGCACTGAGTGGTTGGCACGCACATATTCAAATGCTCAAACAGGATGTTGCGTGTATAAACAGTTAGGTGAATCAACCAGCTTACAAGCAAAAGCAAACTGCACTTAGCAAAAACACAGTATTGATGCTGTTATTATTTTATTTTTATGTTATACATATAATACAGAAAATGTTTGTGCCAATTGTATACTTCTGATTTTATGCTACATGGAAGTGACCAATCTTGCTTCCCTAAACATTTCCCACAAAATGCCTATTTTTGAGTATTAAACTGTCTCACTTCAAACAATAATCATTAAAAAGGCTAACTATTCATAATTATTTGAGTATTGATCCTAAAATTCTAATAAGCTTCTCGAAGCATTTGATCTGTAAAAATTGCTACTTAAATAGTTATTTGGTAGAAGTTTAAAAAGCAAAGAATCTGTAGTGTCTGTAACCATGTCAAATTCATGTTACAACATAATTTTAGAACAATACACTTTTTCAGGTTTCTGTCTATAAAACAAATCAAATATAAGATTATTAAGCTTATTTATAGTAAAAATTTCAAATGAAAAATGTTTTGTTCTATTCGCAGATAATTCTCCTTCTTTTACAATATTGGTTCTAAAAACTAGCAAAATTATTTTCCAATAGAACCAGACATTTTTTGCTTTCAATTTTTAGTAACATTCGACAAGAAATAATCTCAATAATCTAATATTTTGTTTGTTGTAATCATATTAAAAAGAAATATAGATGAGTTTGACTAGATTTCAGAATATTTCAGGCAGGGATGTGTGTACTTGAGTTGCACTTGATAACTCGGTAGGTTTCAAGGATTTTAGAATTTTCCTGCCAACGTAATTCAATAGTCAGGAGCTGTACTCACGTCCTTTTAGTTCATGTAGAGTAACAAGTCTCCTGTAAACGCTCCAACATGGACAACTAGGCCACTGCAGTAACACACCACTGACCTCTATGATAAGCCAGATGAGACCTCATTGAGCTATAATAAATTTAGCAGGGGCTGGCCCATGTCCATGCAGAATTTTGTTTGTCCTTACAAAAGGTGCAAGGTCAGACTATACAGTATTTAAATCACTATATCAACTATACACATACATTCATGTGCATACATAACCCCTATTGTGAGCATTCAGGCATGTATAGGAGTGACGGATAAAGCAGTACGTGCACGCAGTAACGTAGCCGCTTTAATCCTGGTCAACCAATCTTTCAGTACCTGAGCACACACACACACCCACACACACACACACAGATCAGTAACTGAAGGTGCCCCTGTTTGGTGGTACAGGACAAATGCCTGGCCCACAGGGAAATGGAGCAACTGGACAGGGGGTGGGTTTAAGGGGGAGGGCAGATTACAAGCACTAATTTCAATATGGCCAAAAGATTATTATGTAAATAAGGTGAAAAATGCGAAAAAACTGCACATGAAACGTTTTTTCTTTCCTCTGCTTCACAGCGTCGGCTTTGTTTGCATGTGTATTTATGCAAGACAGGATATCTGGACATGTGCTTGTTCCAGGGCACATGGCCAGAGATAAGCAGGTCACCATACGGGGTCAGTCCTTGTCACGAGACACAGAGAGAGAGAGAGAGAGAGAGAGAGAGAGAGAGAAGAATATGAGAGATGAAGAACATAAAAGTGGCTGCTTTTTTCTTTCTTGGGTATACACTGGATACAGTTTCCACTGAGGGAATCCAGAATACAGATATCTGGTGCACAGGTTAGTTGGCAACAGGTGGATTTGTAAAGGCACAGAGAGAAAAAGGGAGAGAGAGAGTGATAGTGAGTGATAGTGAGTGATAGTGAGATAGAGAGAGTCTTTTTCCATTTCAAGGTTATTCATGCACACCGTGACCAAGAGAGAGAGGCGGAGCGTGGGGAACACTTAGTATATGCACGGGTTAAACTGCTAACATACATGACATACATTCTCATACACTAATGTGCTCAGTTTAAAATGTAACTAAAACTACATTTTAAAGCAAACACTTCACTGCGCTTTTTAATGCATTTTTAGATGCATCGCAGTTGCAACACACACTGTCATTTTCACAAGATGACTTTTCATCAGGCTTATGCATTTTGCATAGAACAGAATTTCTGTCATGCAACAGAAACCATAAATAGGAATGAAATCGGAAATAAATTAAGCCTCGTGTTTCACAGTGAATGAAAATAAGCAGTCTGTGTGTGGGTGGTGGGGGTGGGGGCATGTGGAGGGGTGGTGGAATTAATGAAAGAAACACCAGACCGGAAGAAAGGGGGGAAAAAAGAGTAACAAAAACAAAGTTGTGGAAAAGAAGGAAAGAGAGAAATAAAGGGAATGAAAGAAAGCATGCGAGATAAAATTGAGGAAAAAAAACATAAAGGAACAAAATAAAGGAAGGAAGAAAGAAACCCCAGTGTTCACTACACGGGCATGGATCAGCCATAACATTATGACCGCCCACCTAATAATGAGTAGGTCCCAGTTTACCCCCAAAACAGCACAGACACGTTGAGGCCTGGACTCCATTAGACCTCTGGAGGTGTGCTGTGGTATCTGACACCAAGCCATCTATAGCAGATCCTTTAAGTCCTGTAAGTTGCGAGGTGGGGCCTCCATGGATATAGAACTTGTTTTTTTCCAGCATATACGTAGGTGGTATATGTCACATCCACATTAATGGCAAGACCCAAGGTTGTCCAGCAGCTTGTCTTCTTCCCATATTGCATCCTGGTGCCATCTCTTCCCCAGGTTATGCCATGCATATACACCGAGCCATCTACATGATGTAAAAGAAAATGTCTTTTATCAGACCAGGCCACCTTCTTCCATCGCACCATAGTCCAGTTCTGATGCTCACATGCCTGTAGTAGGTGATTTTGGTGGTGGGCACGGGACAGCATGGGCACCCTGCCCGGTCTGCAGCTATGCTGCCCCATATGCAAAAAACTGCAATGCCCTGTGTGTTCTGACTCCTTACTATCAGAGCCAGCATTCACTTTTTAAGCAATTTAAGCACCAGTAGCTCTTCTATTGGATCGGACTACACGGGCCAGCCTTCGCTCCCTACGCGCATCAGTAAGCCTTGACCGCCCACGACCCTGTCACCGGTTCACCGGTTTTCCTTACTTGGACCACTTTTGGTATGTCCTGACCACTGCAGACTCAGAACATCCAACAAGAGCTGCAGTTTTGGAGTTGCTCTGACAGAGTCATCTAGACATCAAATTTGACCCTTTGTCAAATCGTTACAAAAAACAAAATCCTTTTTTCTGCTCCCAACACATCAACTTCGGAGACAAAATATTCTTGTGCTGCCTAATAAATCTCATATATTTCCAGGAGTCATTGTAAAAAGATAATCAATGTTATTCACTTTACCCCAGAGTGGTCATAGCGTTATGGTTGCTCGGTATATATACACAAATTAGAGATGGGCAATATGTTGAAGTGCAGTTAAACCTCATTACGTTGCCATGGTAATAAGCTGCTGACTAGACCATCATCATAGCAAATGGTTCATGGTTTGAAAGTTTAATATCAGCTATCTGGCCATGTTATGACAGGTCAACTTCTTATCCTGTCTTATCATTTTTGTTTTAGAGTCTTTTTTCATCTACATGGATTCCTCCCTGATTTTGCCACTAAAACTGTGACCCGTGTTTTATTTCCACCAAATCACTTATCCAATCCGCACAGCAAATTGAGACTGAACAGGAGACAGAAAGAGCTAGAAGCTCATGAAAATAGATGAAATTTTAAATTTTAAATTAAAAAATGTAGTTTTATAAATTTTAAATAAAACTAAAATGCATTTTGCATAACAGAAATGGTGTACAGGAGAACAGAAACAGCTACAGAACCAACCACACTTGTCCAGGAGCTCGTAAAGACCACCCCGCCGCCCCCCAAGGAATTGTGAGTTCGCAGGAATTCACTTGTACACAGTGCCACCTGCTGTTATTAAGGTGAAGTAGCACAAAATATAATGAAGTGTATAGATTGGTGTTAGTATTATTATTATTATTATTATTATTATTTGTTAAATCTTTTAATGATTTTAATTTCTATTTTTCCACTTTTAGCACCTGGAGGTCAACCAAAATGGCAATAGGTATTGTGGCGTTTTAACTTATTTCTAAGAGCAGATATCACTGGGATGTTTCACAAACTGTGAGCAATGTGCCCCACCTTTTTAGAAATGACTTTAAATGTACAGTACATGTTAAACCTAGTAACACCTCAGGGCACCACTTAAGACTTTGTTCAAATAGTTGGTACAAACCACCTTAAAAATACTATCTGCATTTATAGTTAAATACAAAACACAGGTACAAGTTGAGCAGGTATCCGTGAGCCCTCAGGCTATATTTCTATAACTAACCTAAAGGGACCTTAATAGATGCAAAGAGTTCATCAAGGTCTTGAAAAATTCCTGTTCCACTCTTCCATTACCGGGGTAACAGTTCAGACAGTTTTTCTACAGGTTTTCAAAAGGCCATATTTTCATTTCTAAACAAGATAAAATGCTATCCTGAAATGCTATCCTGACCTATGTAAAAATTGAGCTGACATACACCAATAACAAGTCATGCGCTTCTGAAAATCATGTTTTGATTTGAAAGCAGACCTGTTTTTTGGGGGGGTTTTGTGACCTTGAGCTCTAGGCCTAGACTCAATATTTTACTCTATTGTTGTTTTTTGGAAAAGTCATTATAAGCAAAGGCGAAATTATCCCAATTAAAAATTATATCCCAGAGACATAGCCATGTCAAAATTGTCACAAGTAAAAAAACAGCTGCTGTACCCACTGCAACATGAGCCGTTATTTATGACTCTTCAAAGACAGAAAGCGCAGGAATCCCACAACAAGAGGTGGATGGGTCATGTGCAGTGTAGAGTAACATAAATTAAATCTACTTAAAGAGACATATGGCTGACTGGCTGATAGAATTCTTGGAGAAATTGAAAAGTAGGGGTGCAGTGGTGCGCCACTCTTCCAAATGAAAATGGCTAATTTGTAGCCCATACAAGTTCAAGTTCAAAAAGTTCAAAGGCTTTTTATTGTCATTTCAACCATATACAGTTAGTACACAGTGAAACGAAACAACGTTCCTCCAGGACCAAGGTGCTACA
>JAQQZS010000010.1:3159121-3173805 GCA_030068045.1 Platyallabes tihoni | reverse complement strand
GAATAGAATGTGCAGGGTGTCCAATGCATTTATGTGATTTAAATTAAAAGTTATTATATGGATATGGAGCTTTACTCCCTTTTTTCAACACACTGCTATTATTTTGAACACCACTGTATAAGCCATTTAAATTGTATCTTATTAAATAAATGGCTGCCTTGTTTATTTTAAAATATTAAGATCTGGGTCATGTTAAAAATTTACATAATTCTAAACACAATCTGCATACAGCTCTTCAAGTTCAAATAAATATTTTTATTCGTCACATACATGACCATACACAGTACGATATGCAGCGAGATGCATACACAACAAATAAGCGAGAGGCAGAAAAGAATATAAAATCTACAATATTATAGTAATATTTTACAATAAAATATAGTATGAAATAGAAATATAAAGAAATGTAAAAAGTATGAACTGTATAAATAAACAATGAATACAGAACCAGTTTTTTTGTTCTCTCAGCATGGATCTGGACGACCAGTTTACCCCAGAAGCCAGCGCTCAAGGGGAGGACGGCACAAAGCTTGTGCGCGGCCTCGTCAGTGAACTCTCCTCTCTGAAGTATGAGTGATAAATCACAGCATCTCTGGAGTTTCTATTTGTGTGTCTGTGTTAAAGCTTGTACATAATAATCAGATTTAGGGATGAACAGATGAATTTGACAGCATGCTGGTGTAGCAGATAGAACGTTCACCTGCAGGGTTTGGAGATGAATCTTACCTGCAATGTGTGTGTGGAGTTAGCATATTCTTCTGATGCTCAGTCATGTTTCTCCAGTTTCCTCCCAAAAACATGCAGTGTAGAATTACAAAATGGCTCAAATCAATATAGGGTGTACAGTATTAATGGTTTAAACTGTTCTCATTGATTAAAGTAATATAGATATTGCTGTTTTACTAACACAATGTTTTCTTTCTCATCACACTCACACAGTCGTATCGTGATGGCGGCACACCGGGAGATGGAACTCTATCGTCGTGGGAAAAACTCCAAGACGCCGAATCGGCGATCTCATGCTTCTCGTCAGACTGAGTAGTAGCAGCATATGCTGACGATGATATAATTATATATTGTCCTGCTATAACTGTCAAGTTTGTCAGCAAGTTAATGCTTATTCATAGGAATGTTCATTAGGAAAGAAAAAAAGATAAAGGAGTAGATTTTTTGTGTTCTAGACTAGGTATTCTGGGTTCGACATGTTATTATAGTTTTACTGGTGTGTTCATAAGTTGAGTTTAATATGTTTTTTTTTCTATAACATGCTTCGGCAGAGTGTTCAGTCAGCAGATGTTCTGATGTTATCAGTTAAATATATGCTTCACACTACTCGTTTGTGACGTGTGACTGAAGTAGATGAGAGTACTTAAGTAGACTAATGCTTAGATTTGCATTTCATACCATATTGTCTTTTGTTTAAAAACTTGGTTTAAAAACTTGGTTTAAAACATTAATTTGTTGTTACTCAGACTAGTTGAAATTGGATCATCCATACTGGTTTAGATTTATCGTTTGTACAGAATGATTCGTTTTTTTTCTAAACCTGTGAATAATGTAAAAGAAGTCAACTGTAGAGTGGTTAAAAGAGAAGCGGTGTCCTAGTTTTCTTCCACAAGAGAATTATTTTGGTTCAACAAGGATATTTCAGTATATGATTAAAAGGTTTTGTTAAAATAAAAAATAAACTGACTTACCTTTTTAGTTTTACTTTACACTTTTAGTTTAATGTGAAATTGCTCTAAAAAAAACGTTCAGTCACTTTGATTTATAAGAGATAATGGTTACTGCGATGGATTGGCACCCTGTCCAGGGTGTACCCTGCCTCGTGCCCGAAAGTCTCCTGGGATAGGCTCCAGGTCCCCCGCGACCCTGATCAAGGATGAAGCGGTATAGAAGATAAATGAATGAATGAATGGTTACTGCATTTAGCTTTAGCTCTTACTATACACAATGCTAAAGTGACCTAGAACCTGAAAAAGGCAACGGTTATGAAGCAGGTGTTCTTAATTAACTGGAAACTCTAAGAAAGTGTTGAGACGATTTGGGTCAGTGTAAAAACTTCTTTTTAACATTATTAAAAATTAAAACACTTCAAAACTACAGAAGAATCAAAACAGTGCAATATTACACAATTTAAACAAAATGCAGTGCAGCACTGAGGCTTGTTACAACAGTATAGAGAGTATGAAATCCAGATTGTTCTAAAATGTTTTTAAAAAGTCACAAGAAAGTTGTGTACAATAAAATGGACCGCTGATACAGAGAGGGTTGTTCAGTTCCATCATGAAGTCACACACTACTAATCATAATCCTGCACCTGTAATATGTTGCACCTGTGATGAGCCAAAGAGGCCTGAGCACAAGATTGTAATAAAAAAAAAATAAGGAAAAACTCCAAAAAACAAACAAATGTTTTTTGTTAAACACACAAATATAAAAGCGCACACAGAGTTAGTAAGGTCTTACACACTCAAGACTAGTAGAGCTCAAAACCCAGGGCAGGTTCCAGTGTTTTTTTTCCCCCCTTGCCATGAAGCCTTAAAACACTTAAAAACAACTTACAAAACTTAAAAAAAAAAAAAAAAGTACAATAATAAGGGAATTATATAAAGGCTGTAACATTTCCTTTTCAACACAGACAAAGCGCACACACAGTAAGTAAGGTCTTGCATTCACGCAGACCTGTAGAGTTCGAATCCCAGGGCAGGTTTAAGTGTGTTTGTCGGGCCATGAACCCCACCCACAAAAACATGCAAACAAAAGTACAACGTACAATAAGGGAATAATAATTTCTTTTTTTTTAAAAGTTCTCTTTTCCAGCAAGTTTTTTTTTTAAGAACATTTTTCTGAAGTGTTTTCCGTTAATGCTACATTTGTATACATTTGGAACACAGATCAAAAGATCGAACAGTTTAACGGTCTTTAGCGCGGAGCGCGCGTGTACACGGAGGTGTAGGTGACGTCAACGAGCGGGCAGAAGCGCTTGGTGTGCGCGCGCGCGCCGGTCGCCCCGCACTGCGGACACACGTACCTGCGCAGGTAAGGACACACCACCTCCCCGCTGCGGCCCTTCAGGCAGTGCGACGTGAACACGGCTTCAGACTCGCCGTTGTGTTTGCAGAAGCTGCAGTATTTCCCGCTGGATCGAGGATGAGGAGGAGGAGGATGAAGAGCCGTGAGCAGCGCGTGTGGAGACGCCGGAGTGACGCTGAGGTTCTCCTGGTTCTCCTGCAGCACCACTGCAGACTCCGCGGATCTCTGAGGGGAACTCCCGCGGGTAACGCCGTGGTGCTGCTGGTGCTGTGGGCCAGGAGCGGAGGAGCTGTCCCCGGGCCCGGAGCTCCGCATGGCGCGCACCGTCTCCGCCAGACCCATGTAGTCACGCCACGGCTGGAAGTGCCGGGGCTCCTCGGCCTCCATGGAGCCGTGAGCCGACAGGATGTAGTGCAGCAGAGAGAACACCATCGCAAAGCACTGAGATGGAAAGGGGAGAAAAATAACGCAAAACAAACTAGAGGCCACCCTTTAAGTAGAGAGCGAACATGCGCATGGGGCGTGAACGGGTGGTGCGGGGCAATTAGTGCACACGTGTACCTCAACTACTCGGTTCAGCAAAGAGTCGGTTCCTGAAAGACTCATCTGGGATGATATATATATATATATACTTTATATATCCATATATTGATCCCGAAGGAGATTCCAGCAGGAAGTGAGACAGTAGATGTGCTTGCACACTGTATAATCAGAATACACACAGGGAAGGTAATGTTAGAACTGACCAGAAGTTATTACGGCAATGTCAAGAACAAGATATGCAAGAAGCATACATGTATAAATAAATCATATACAATCACAATAATAATAAATGAGCAATAATTGAAATTAAGTTAATTGCAGCACAACCTTGATGTGCAATTTTATGACAAAGTGTGGCAAAGTGACAAGAGTGCAAATTATATTAATTGTGCAAAAACAGGATCAGCTCTGAAAAGCACAGTGTCCTCAGTAAACACTCAGTAACATGGATCCAAGGAGCTCAGGGTGTTTTAACATTAGGGCCCCGGGATAATTTCCAAAAACATTTGGCTTAAAAATCAACGTTCCAAGTCAAATTTATTTTTTAAGAACATGTAACACAACATATTTGACCAAAGTGCTGTACAGTCCTAAAATAGTTGCAGCCAGACCATAAAAACAGACAATAAAATGAAATTAAATCCACTTGCTCATATCTAAACCATCGTCTATACCACTTTATCCTGTACACAGGGTCGTGGGGGCCTGGAGCCTATCCCAGGAGACTTATAGCATAAGGCAGGGTACATCCTGGACATCCACACTTCGGGCAATTTGAAAACACTAATTAGCCTAATTTGCATGTTTTCGGATTGTTAGAGGAAACCCACCAAGCATGAGAGAACATGCAAACGCCATGCACACAGAGGCAGGAATCGAACCTGGACTCCGGCGGTGCAAGGCGACAGTGCCAACCAATGCACCGCCCTGAAATAAAACCCAAATGCAAATAAAAGTAAACTGTTTAAAAAAAAATAAAAAAGTTCACCCTCATTGTATAAAATAAGCCAATAAAATAGTAAAACAATAAATAACTAAAAATAAAAGCGGAGAACACCACCTCATCACTGTATTAAATGCTAATTTAATGCAGTCTGGTTCATTCTGATCAGTGAGAACACAATCGTTCCAGGCTCTGGAACCGTACCCAAGACAACCCTTTGGAGGGGACAAATACAGCATACTCGGGTGAGGATCAAATCATGTACTGAAGCTAATCGTATCCGAACACGGAAATGCCGCTGGTGTCCTCCAAAATCTCATCTCCATGTGCCCATAGCACACACCAGTCTCACCCTCTGACCAATACAGCAGGTAGGAAGGCATGTGACAGTCACATTTTTTTCCTGAAATATCATTAGGAGTAGCACGAAATGTGAACACATCCAGTCTCTCAGCAGCCGATTGACAGCAGCAATGTGGAAATAGAAATCTTTGAAGCTACACTGTTGATTGTTAAGCGAAAATATATGATGTATGCACCAGGATGTTAACAAGCTTTCCAAGACTCGCACACTTCCTGTCAGGCAGTTCTGATCAGAGCACAGTGAAGGTGTCTGGATATTAGTGGGTGAATTGTTCAGGACAGTGTCATAAACTGAGCAGAGACACATCGTCTGCATTATTATTAGTGGTGGAGGTGTGGGTAGGACGGTGATCTTTGTCAGAAGAGGTGTGAAGGGGTGAGTGTGGGGGGGATCTAAAGGAGTGTGAAGGGACAAACATGAGATGGAAGGTTAGGGTTGAGACCAACACCGTGTACAAAGAGATAAAAGAGAAGTCTTTCTACAGTTCCTGCTCTAACACACAGCTCTTCCTGATCAGAAGTGGGTGTGATGGAGAAGGAAAACACTCAAATGAGACATTATAATCTCACACACGGTTATAACAGAACCAGTAGTAGGATTATCGATGCTGTAAAAAGGATCAATAAAGATTCAAAACTCAAATGACTTTAAATGACTTTATTTAGTCAGAATGCACCATCATTTTCACACACTTAAAAAGGTCCAGTTGTCTACGTTTTGTTTGTCCAGACTGAAGTCACCTCTCCGTGTCTCCTTCACCCAAGTCTCAGCTGGTGGACTCGCACTCTCCCTGAGTGCGTGTGTGTGTGTGAGAGAGAAGATTCAAAGAGTATGAAAAAGGAAAAACAAGTTGAATGTGTGTGTGTTGAGGGGGAGGGGTAATCACCTGCAATAAAATGGCAGTTGAAGTACACAGTAGAGCTCAGGGGTGTTGGGGGTCATACCCGTGTTCTGACCTGACCAAGGCGCGACCTCTGACCCCTCAGGGGATGGAGTGACACAGGGCGAGAGAGAGAGACGATCTGGAGCCATCGTTCCTACCTCTCTCACACACACAGAAATTATATGCGGGTGTTGTTCAGTTAAGGATAACATGCAGTGAAAGTGTGTGATAGAGGAATCTTGGATACAAGAGAGAAAAAAAAAAAAAAAATAGTGTGTGGTGCATACGTAGGTCACTGAGTGCTGTGCTCTCTCTCCTGTTGGAGCGTGAAGTCTTCATAACTGGAGATGTGCTGAGGAACTGCTGCTTCAACAGAGACGCCTTCTGCTGCTCAAACTCGCATCTCTACAGAACACATACAACAAAATATTAATCAAAAAAAAAAAGATCTTAGGTGAGGACTCAGTAAGTGGATTATGAAGTTGTCACTATAGGTTCACCATCCCCCACTGTAAACCATTTCAATTCTCACCTCTCGGCCCAATCGGATCGCGGCATCGGTGAAGGCCTGCCTCTCCTGCTGGAAGCTTCGGCACTGCCTGTTAAACTCAGTCCACTTGTCCTGAAGCCGCTCCCACTCCTCCAGGTAGTAGGAGTCGATCAGAGGGTCTGGGAGAGGAGTGGATACACTGTCCTATAGAAAGAGGGAGAGAAAAAATAAGGACACGTCTGGTAGTCATGAGTTTATAGATTTGCTGTATATTACAGTGTGAAATTCTGTGAATTCATGTTCGAGTAATTTGGTGGACAGACGCCGAGTTTGAACCAACAAACAACTCAGACCTACAAACATCTCCGTCTCCTAATCACAGTCACATTTTGTTAAGAGGACCTTATTCCAACTGGGAGCATTAACTTATTTATCAAACTGCCACATTAGTGACGAACACTTGGATCATTTTTGAGGGAATGATAAATAAAAACCAAATTAAAAAGGAGTGAAAGTGTCGTATTGTGGGAATCCAACTAGCTGAACAAAACAGTTTCCCGAAGTTTAGCCTTCAGTAAGCGTCTCACTGTAACGAGCACTGTTCATTGTTGACCCTTTTTTCTGATAATGTTCCAATACTTCTGGCCCTTGAGATGAGGATCCCAGAAAACTGTAAGCGTTGATGAATTTTGAACTTTTTTTTTGGGGGGGGGGGGGGGGGGGGATCTGCGATTGAGGAGGTTTCCGTTCCATACTCTGTCGTTTATCATGGATCAAATCAGATTTGCATGATGTGACAGTTCACATTCATAATTACAAGTAACTTTAACTCCAATGTGGACCTGTCCATTCTTTAAAATGGCATGCATATGCAGAGATACATCTTTGCTTGTAACATAACGATTAAAAACATCTCATTTGAGCAAGCGTTTACTTATTAAAAGCAATAAATGAGATTTAAGCAAGAAATCCGGTTGGGGTTTTGCTCTGGAAGACGGCGAGTATTTAGTCGGCTCTAATTTTTGAGGGTCAGAAGAAGGAGGCCTCACTTTACCCGTTTTAATAGCTGTTGCCAGGAGCGGTGCTGAGCAGAGGCAAAAAGTCATACAATATCTGATCTGCCTGTTCTCATTAAAATAATAGAACAAACAAGTGTGTGAACATGTGAATGATTTTAAACGTCACATCAGGACCTGCAGTAGCTGCTGCTGTACTCGGACCAGCTCTCTGCTCTGCTCCAGCTCTTCTTCAAGCTGAGCCAGGAGTTTCTCCTGGTCTGTTCCTAATGCAGCTGGGCCTACAAACACACACAACTCAGTTGCTATTCAAGAAAAGCTTGTTTTTGCTCTATACTTAAACACAACCCTGCCCACACACACTTTGCGACTGCAGCTCCCTCAGCTTCTTCTGCACATGCGTCCACTCCAGGAACACGCCCCCTGTCACATGATCACCAAGCGACTGCTCTGATTGGACCAGCCTGCTCGTGTCCGTTTTCTCCACGTCGGGGTCCAGGATCTCCTTTAGCGTCTGACCAATGTAGAAACAAGCAGAGGTTCTGAGAGAAAGTGGCACCTGCACCCTCAGTTAGTTTCACATAAATGCAAGCGCTTAGAAAATGCCAGGGGTCAACACCCAGGTTGTGTACCAAGTGATAGCGAGAGTCATTTATACAATGATGCTTGGTGTAACTGAAGATGAACAATGTGGAGATCAAATTACTCAATCATCCTGCTTCATCCTGTGTACAGGGTCGTGGTGGACCTAGTGTCCATCACAGGAGACTTAGGGACACCAGTTAGATTAATCTACATGTCTTTGGACTGTGGGAGGAAACCCAGAGGAAACCAACCAAGCACAGGGAGAACATGCAAACTCCATGCACACAGACCCAAGGCAGAAACTGAACCCGGACCATGGAGGTGTGAGGCCACAGTGCTAACCACTAAGCCACCATGCTGCCAAGACCAAGTTAGTCTTGTGAAAACGTGTTTGAGAAGTGACAAATTTTGAAGCAAAAGGACAAGGCACCCGTGAGTCAGTCCTGATGCAACACCAGTAAAATTGTCTTCATATAAAAACTAAATGCAAAGCACAAAGAAAGTGATTCAACTCGTCTTTGGGACAAACCTACACAATTCACCTTTAATGAAGAGTTTACTGAGTGGAAACTTCAGGAATAACATAACCCTTTTAAAAAAATATTGATGGCTAAGAAAGGTTCTCAGTCATACCCCTCAATCTCTAAACTGTTTATACTGTGCAATGTCACAGGAGGCCTGGAGGCTAAGCCAGGGGACTCAGGCAGTGGGGTACACCCTAGATGATCTCAAACACTGAGCAATTTGAAAATGGCAATTGGCCTACTCTGCATGTCTTTGAACTGTTAGACAACATGCAAAGTCCACACACACGGCAGGACTCAAACCGTGGACCCCGTGCTAACCACTATACCACCTAAGAAATCGAGGAAAATGAATTGAAACCACCCCAGCGATCCCATTAAGATACATCTAATGTCACTGTATGATCACCTGCTGCATGTCAGTTCTGAGCGTGTGCAGTAGCGTGGTGAGGCTGTGTCGCAGCTTCATGGCCTCACGGAGCTCAGCCTCCCTCCTCTCCAGCATTAACTGCAGCGCCTCCTCTTTTCTTCAGAGAGGAAAACACACACGTTCACATGACAAAGACCCCAAATCAGGATAACAAAAAGTCTCAATATGGGGAAAAATAAACCAGGACCCAAGTTCTACTGGGTTCTGTTTGGACCAGTACTTTTTATTTTATTATTATTTTTTTTTAAAAAATGTGTTGCAAGACAATTTTTGATTAAGGTCAGTATGCATAAAACTATGAAGAACATTAAAAAAGGACATATGTTTGAGGGGGAAAAAGTAAAAAAAAAATAAAAATAAATGACTTATCTGGTGCATAACCGGCAATTTAGTTTAGTCTTCTTTCCTTTAATAGTTAAGAAAGTTCTTAGCTAAGGATTTATTTTAAACAAAAAATAAATGGTTCCTGTCTTTGCACGACATATTTGACTTTTCAATCATGTTGTCTAAGTTGACTTCACCTTAAATGGAAAGTTCATTATATCTATTCTATAATTCCACTAGTCTTATTTTTCCAAAAAGCTGAAACGTTTAGTTTAGAGGCTGACACATAAACCGTACCTCCCATCACTTCGTGCACCCCGGGGTGCCGACTCCCTCTGAGCTGATGGTTTAGGAAGAGCGTTCATGATCTCTATAGCTGTATGGGAAAAAAAATAAACAAAACAACAAACGCATACTTTAACTCCAGTGTGAAAATGGTAATATTCAGAGAGCAAAAGTAACTGTGTGGGTTTCTTACAAACTCCCCGGTCTCGGTGTCTGTCTGTGAACTGCGAGAGCTTCTCCCTCATCCTGTTGACGAGCTGCTCTCGACGCTTTAACTCAACCGCCTGCTGGTTACAGCGCGAGAGCAACTTAGAATTCTGAGAGAGAGAAACATTTATTTTAATAAAAACTACAGTTTAAACAGCATCAAAGACTATTCTCCTAAAAATTCGTAATTTTAATTATTAAATATTATTTAAGCAAATCTAACTCGAATTCAAGACAAACGTACAAACATCTAAACACTTTCATTACTGCTAACCCTTATGAACACATTCAGTTCCAACAACAAGCTTCACAGCAGTGATTAAATGCAGTCATACCAAATTTCATAAAAAAGTATTAATTGACGGTTAAAGAGTTTGTAGAAATAATTGTGTGTAGTGGTTAGCACTGTCGCCTTGCACCTCCAGGGTCCGGGTTCAATTCCCGGCCAGGCTTGATTCCTGTCTTTGTGTACATGGAGTTTGCATGTTCTCCCCGTGCTTGGTGGGTTTCCTCCGGTTTCCTCCCACAATCCAAAGATATGCAGATTAGGCTAATTAGCGTTCCCGAATTGCCCATAGTGTGTGAATGGGTGTGTGAGTGTGTGAAAACTACTAAAACTCTTACTTATTTAAAAACATTACATAATGCAATAACCTTAGATCTTAAAACAAGAGCACACACACACACAATTCTTGTTCCTTACCTTCTCCCTCTCACACTGAAGTGCATCCTGCAGCTTAGTGATGTGCTGATCTTTGTCCATGAGCTGCTCCTGGGAATGAAACGGTCACATTACAGTAAAAAAAAAAAAAAAAAAAAAAAAACTTCATAACCATTACTATGGACACAGACCATTAGAATAAAGAAAGTAAATTGTGTTACTGGCGTTCCCTTCCCTCATTACCCCACCTGAAGTGATCTATTCTGCTCGTTCATCTCTTCTTTGAGAATCCTGTGTGAAGCGGTGCTGCATAGTGAGCTGACCTGCAGCAACACTCGAGTGCTCTGGACCTCTGTGAAGAAGGAAACACTTTCAATCTTAAATCATCATCATGATCGTCATCATCTAAACTGGAGGAGCAGCAACACTATGCAGCACATGGACACACTCAAAGATAGATAAGATGTTATCATATTCTAATTAAAAAAAACAAAAAAAAACTACATTGAGATCAATTTTTAATCCAGAATCTGATGTGTTAATACCCGAGGTCTCGTGAGTCCTGCGACGAGATGAGAGCAGTTTACCTTCTTGCTTGCATGCCATTCTTTACACCAGACTGAAAGACTGAAGGAAACACACACAAATCATCTTAAGCTTAAAACTGAAATATCTATCAATCATAGACTGATCTAATTGCATAAATTTGTTTCAGCAGTCCAGGTTACTCCTAAAGGGAACACCTTGGCCAGAAGTTAAATACTGTATACTCAACATCCTGTGATCAGCCAAGACATCAGCCAAGTTTGTGCGTCTAATGTTTGCTTTTTCAGATTTGCACTTAAACTCAATGCGAACATACCGTATCTATACAGCGATACGTTAGCCTTGTAGCTCAAGTGCAAATCTGAAAAAGCAAACATCAGACACGTCTTTGAGGCCTGTGATGTTCTTAATGTCTTCACAATACAGAGTCTCAGAACATCATAGAAGCTTAACAACCTTAAAACCAAGTAACTGCACAAAATCCTAACTCAGTCAAGACAGTAGATTGTTGTTTTGTATGTACTGCATATGTGAATGGATTAATATACAAAACCTCACTACCATAAACAGGCAACAAGTTTACACACACAAAAAAACTTGCAAGTACACTATATGGACAAAAGTATTTCCCCAAACCTGCAGGGACACTGTACCCGAATACATACACTTCAATATGGAGTTGTTCTTCCTTTCACAGCTGTAACAGCTTCCACTCTTCATGGAAGGCCGTCCACAAGATGTTGGAGTGTTTCGGTGGGAATTCGTGCCCATTCTTCCTGTAGACCATTTATGAGGTCAGGCACTGATGTTGGACGAGAAGGTCCTGACTCACAATCTCCGTTCCAGTTCATCCCAAGGGTACTTGATGGGATAGATGTCAGGGCTCTGTGTTCGGGCCGGTCAAGTTCTTCCACATTGAACTCATCAAATAAAAATGTCTTTATAGTCCTTGTTTTGTGCACTGAAGTACAGTCATGTTGGAATAGAAAAGTGCCTTCAACAACCTGTTGCTACAAAGTTGCATAGAAGCATAGCATTGTCCAAGATGTCTTGGTATGCTGGAGCATTAAGATTGAACTTCACTGGGGATATTGAACCGAATTAAATTTTATTTGTATAGCACTTTTAATGATTGTCATTGTTGCAAAGCAAATTAGAGGTTAGATTTGATAGATTGAAACACATGCATTCAATAAATAACAGGTTTGGGCAAATACTTTTGTCTATATATATAGTGTTTATCAGCTCTCAATAATGCACAAAGTATCTAGTGAGTATATAGAAAGTACATTAAGAGTTTACCCATAGAAGACAGAGTTTAACTTATTCCTCACCTGTGCTTGAGCAGAGTGACAACTCTTCTGTTTTAAAAGACAACATGAGATTAAAGCTCATGAGCTTCAGGTGTCTTTTGTTACTGCTAATCAACCAGATGTAGACCACACACTAACTCAGGGGTGCAGCAAAGACAGTAGAGGACAATGGGGACAGAACACTGAAATATAGATATGTGCAAATATTTATTAAAAGTTAAAATGATGTGTCAAAGTTAGGCATAAATAAAAGTGTTTAGGAGAAATTAGGGGTTAAAGGCTCGCTCATCATTTTGTCATGGAGTGCTGCCATCTAGTGGTTATTCCTTGTATCATTTCATCAAGTAACAAGCTCAACCTAACAAGAATATATATATATTTTTAGAATAATTTATTATTCATTCATTCATTCATTCTCTATACCGCTTAATCCTATGATCAGGGTCGCGGGGGACCTGGAGCCTATCCCAGGAGACTTCGGGCACTAGGCGGGGTACACCCTGGACAGGGTGCAATAATTTATTATTATTATTATTATTATTATTATTATGTTTTTTTTTTTTTTTTTTTTTTAACTTATGTTGTGGTACAGTCCTTTCAGTGGCAACTTGAATTTTTTTTTATTGATAAATCTTATATTTTGACTTCACATAATATCATTAATGTTTTTTTTTGGCCAAAGTAAAAAAATGATTTGAATACAGTCAATGTTTACACTTGAATCTAAAATTATCCTTTCAATTTTGTAATTGTAATTCTTGTTATTATTATTATTATTATTATTAAGTAGTAGTAGTAATAGTGGTACTACTAAATATTAGTATTAGTAAGTATTTTTCTAAGTAAAATAAAATAAGTAGGTCCCCTACTCTAGGGAAGTGACTAAGTGCTAAGTGACGTGATGTTGTGCCGGATCAATACTCAGTATACTCTTTTGGTTTTAACATAGAAGCTTGGCACAGGTTTCACCCCGGATGCCCTTCCTGACCCAACCCTCCCATTTTTATCTGGGCCTGGGACCGGCACTGCATCCACTGGCTGGGGTTTGGGCATTGAGTAGGAACTGAACCAGGGCCTTCCGCCTGGCAGGTGAGAAACCTACCACTGTGCCACTAATGCCCAAAATGAGCCAAATGTGATAGAACAAAATAGCCCAGGTTCATTTTTACCTCTCTTCTTTTCTTTCTTTCTTTCTTTCTTTCTTTGTTTTTTTTATTTTATTTTTTTTTACTGTTGATGGCTGCAAAACTCTTGGCCTTTATGTTATTAGCCCAAGTGTCCAAATATCTATGGTGCATGTCGAGCTGCAACTCCTAAAGCAATATATTAGGGCAAACTTAAAACCTGAAATCTTCATTCATTTATTCCTGTTTTATATCACTTATCCTACAGTAATGTACAGGGTCACAGTGCCCAGAGCGTATCCCGGGCACGAGGCGGGGTCACATCCATCACAGGGCACACACACACACACACACACACTACGGGCAATTTGGGAACGCTAATCTGCATGTCTTTGGACTGTGGGAGGAAACCGGAGCACTTGGAGGAAACCTACCAAGCACGGGGAGAACATGCAGACTATACGCACACAGAGCCCAGGGTGGGAATCAAACCTGCACCCTGAAGGTGCGAGGCGACAATGCTAACCACACCACCACTGAAAATAATATTAGTCAGCGTACGGGATGCCAAACACAGCCTTAATCAGCTCAGTGACTTGTTTTATTTAGTCTCATGGCCATAATTAATTCATGATGAAATGCTGTTTATAATAATGTAACCCGAGTTGTGGCACATTTGAAAGACAGAAACACTGATGGACAATTGACTTGATGTTTTCCACTATTTTGCATTACTGCCACCTACTGGTCATGATCTCACACTTCATCTCTTTTTCAGTTTAAATCCTCTAAAAAAACAACAAAAACATTCTCTCTCTCTCTCTAATACTCTCCACACTGTACTAAACCTCTCCACATTCCCGTTTTGCTCCACTGATCCGTTGGTAAATTAAAGTCACTGCTGTTTATTTCTCACCCGCCTGTGTGACGTCATATTTCTGTAACAGAAACGGGGAGAGTGTGCGAAATAAACACAGCGCTGAGAGAGCCGGAGGTGCTGATAGGATACTGAGTGGATTCTGAGCGCCGCAGCAGTAGATCTGTAAGTCTGTAAGTTCATAAACGCTCTGCATGTCGGTGATCCTCTGCGCCCTCTGCTAACCGCGGCCGGAACTGCAGCCTCAGGCGCCACCGTTTATTCCTTCCTTTAACGAGGCGGTGAGAAGAAAACAACAGCGCCCCCAATGGACACAACTGGTAAAACACTGTGCTTTTTTAATGCGTTGCCATGTAGTGTTTTAAACAAATGACCTCTCTCTCTCTCTCTATATATATATACACTACTGTTCAAAAGTTTTAGAACACTTTCTAACTCCATGATGGTTCCTGATTGTTATTTCTTTCTACATTGTAAAGGAATGCTGAAGGCGTCCAAAAAATGCATTAATCTCCTTTGAACAGTTGATATTG
>JAQQZS010000010.1:2937165-2953023 GCA_030068045.1 Platyallabes tihoni | reverse complement strand
GATGGAGGGGAGGGTTAGTAGGTTGGATCTCTGAAATGAAGATATGTAGATATGTAGGTTGGTAACAACTAAAGTCAGTTACAAAATTGCTTTGTAATAGATAAATGTTTTATTTCGAAATCTAGCTTGTTTATTAAAAAAAAAAAAAAAACATTACCAATAAAGAAAATACAATATACAGATTTTTTTATTTTATTTTATCGAAAAGGCAAGTAATGAGAGAAAGTTTTTGGTCAATTATTTCTGTATACACTATCATTTAAGACCAAACCTATTTTTGATTATACATTTATGACTAAATGTTCAACATTTTCTCATAGCCACCCCAATAAAGCCTACAGTGCAGGTAGATTCTAACGAAGACTTAATTTCCTACAATTTCTCCCACACATGCTCCAAGCTTGCAAATGTTTAAGTGTCCAGTGTGTTAGAGAGAAATGTGCAGGACATCACCAGGCCAAAAAAAAAAAAACACTTAACCATCATTCATCCAGACCTTTAGGTGACGGTAGCGCACCACCTACTTTACCTGCCGCAGATAAAAATGAAGAAGACAGCGGACGGTGAAGGTGGGTTTTACTTTTTTGCGCCGAATTTTTAATTACTTATTAATTGTTGATGACAAGGAGTCAAAATGTAAATTAAAACCACAGATTCTTTGGTTAAAAATAAACTGTGGTATACTTGACATTTACACAGCTTACGTTTGTTCTTAAATTACAAAAGGAATTCAAATGCTACATGTGGGTGGATTAGCATGTGGATTAGCATGTTTAGGTAACTAACACTTGTGAGGTTGAAAGTTTTTTTTTTTTAATGGTAGTCAGCTGGCTAAAGTATTATTATTATTTAAAATATTAAGTTAATGTTACTGAATGATCAGTTTTGGAAAACCAGTAGTTTTATTACAGAGTGTTCAGTGTTTAACAGTAGTTACCAGAACATGTAACTTTAGAGACATCAGTTAATTATATTCTATAAATTAAGACCAGTATGTTTGTTTGTGGAAAGGTTATCTTGGTAATTATATTAAAAAAAATTTTTTTTTAGTCGTGTCCAATTCCTCCCCGTCACTAGGGGGCTCCCACATTAAGCTACTACCACTCAGTCGGGAGTATCACGTGTTTCCTCCGAACCACGTGACATCACAGACCGCATTTTTTCGAACTGCTCGCTCACGCACTGTTGGGAGCGGCGTAACACACTCGGAGGACAGTGCTATCCGCTCCTTCCGCTCGCGTGAGCTCACAGACGCCCCTGATTGGCTGTAGAGATGTGATTAATGTGGGAGGACTAAATACCCCTCATCCCACCCCTGAGAGAGCTCGGCCAATCAGCTCTCTCTAGACCTCCGGCTGCGAGAGATTACAGCATCACCCCAGGATCGAACTCGCCATCTCCGGATGATAGGGCGAACACTTTACCACTGCGCCACTCGCCGGCATAGTTATATACATTTTACTTTAACTGGGTTCTTTTCAGAAGCATGCCACATCAGGAGACCAAGAATGCAATAGAATGTTCCGGAGTCTCCATCAGCACTACATCATCAGTCAGGTAAGCACCAGCCCATGAGCAAGCTCAAGCCCATCTCTCAACCTTCAGAAAGTTGGGAATGGAGTAGCTGAATGGTGTTTAGGTAAATCTCAAATGTTTATTTATATATATATATATATATATATATAATATTGTTCCATTAGATACTAAGCAACTCCAGGAGTTGCAGACTTTGGACAAACTTGTTGGACATCCATCACAAGAGAACACGATGTAGCCGGTGAGACAGAACTTTTCCTAGCATTGGCCTGTTCCTGTAGCCCTTACATACAGCAAGCAACCAATTTTCCTTTAAAAGAGTAATAGAGAAGACAAAGTCGCGCTTGTAATGAGACACGAAAAAGCTCATTCTGAACAACAAGATTTATCTACGGGATGCACAATAGCAATTCATACCAAAAATCCAACACTATTTTTTTCTGTTTGCTTTTAATTAAAATTAATTTTTCTTAACAAAAGTAACAACAGGTGATTAATAAGCAATGGAACATTGCGCAAACGAGGTATAAACCTACAGACACGACAAACACAATAGAGAGCAGCATGTGAACGAGTAAGGCTTCAGTCACATGAAGCCTTGATGCATAGAAATGTGGGTCCTACTTCAGACATGTGAGCAAACTAATGTGCACATTCATCACTGTCTTGTTCCTGGGACAAGTTAATGAGAACATCTAACACACCCTAGCCGCAAACACACAGCACTGAAGAGCATTTATAGTGCAAAAAAAAAACAAAGAAAAACAGGGTTATGTGATAACACATACAAAAAAAGATGGATATTTCAGTATTTATCTCACAAATATTTATCTAAGTACTTACCATGGTGTTGTTTTTAACATTATTATTATTGTTTGTCCTATTATCTTAAAACCATCACTTAATGTTTTTAATTAGGCTTGTACCCGCATCACAGATTTTACAGAGTACATCTGCTGTTAAAATCCCCCATTTCATAAATTTCTCTCAGCAGTCACGTATCTGTTGTTTAATCCACTAGCTACCTAAAGCAGCCGACTGTAATTTAACTCCACAGCCTTATTGATCTAACACACAGTCAAGTCTTAAAATGTCAAGTCTCTTCGGATCGTGGTTATTAAAGTCCCATTTTCGATATGTATGACACTTAAATCTGATCGAACATCCACCTCACACACCACTTAAATTACTTAAGATGGCACACAAGGTCCATTCTGACAGTATCACATGTACGCTCCAAACACAGTGTTGACGTCGGTCTCTTAAAACAGACTTCCTAATCCCTTAAACCTACTGCTTTCAGGCTTTGTGTAGGATCTCTGGTAGCAAAGAACGATGGATTTGAATGACTTTGTGTCACATAATGAAATAATGGACCTTATGTTTCACATACACAAAGAAAGACTATAAGCATGGCGAGATATTCTACATGATGCAAAAGGACAACACGCAAAAGGACGCTGTATAAAAAATATGAAGTAATAAATAACAGTTACTGTTGAAACAGTTACACACAGCGTTCAGGGCTTTTAAAATAACAAAACACAAAAATGGGCGACATTTTTTCTTGGAGCTTCTTACATCAGACTGGTATTATTATTGCGACAAATTAGCACATACTGTTTTTTTTTTAAGCAATCAGCCAATCACAAACCTCATAATGTATTACATATTTCTTTTGATTTGGCTTAACATCATGCTTAGCATAAAATTCCAGGCTTAATTACACAACACAACAATTTAACATCATTTTAACTAGTAAGGTACCTTAATGTAGTATTAACATTAGCCAGCTAAGTAATTATTATTATTATTTTTATTTTTTAAACTAATATTTCTTTAGGAATAGCTACGTAATATGTAAATGACACCATTATCTTTGTATGTAGTCTAGCTAGCATTATACCAGTTGTTTTTTCTTTTGTTACAATTGTGTAATTACCGTCTGCATTTTATGCTAAGCATTGAATCCTATTCTCTTTATTGTAATGATTGAAAGGAAGTGTCAAACTGGTATTTTTTTCTCGAAAGACTTCTTTTAGTCCTTTGTACATTTGTTCTTTTCTTAAAACAATTTTAGAAAAATCTGAAAAAAGATATATATGCATACAATAAGTAAAAAAGCCTTTGATTATCATGATATTATCGTGTCCGCCATATTGCCCACTATTAATCTGAGTTCATTCTCAAATCCTCAGAATGATTGATTGAGGATGTTATTGCATTTCTTTATCAACATTTTATCCACAGAGCACTTCATAAAGTGACTTATGAACAATGCACATGCTTTTACTATTAATTACTCTGTAACATCGTGATGGGATATCTGCTTCAGTTTAATGTCTGCTACTTTAGTAACTTTGTCCCATGGGAAAATGTTAACTACAATATTACCAATGGTATTATTGTTTATTAATAGTATTTAGTTTTTTAAATTTTTTGATATTAGAGTTTTATCAAAGTTTATGAAATGCTCCATCAACAAAATGTAACAACCAGCCTTTATATCAGCAAAGACTCTTAATGGAATGTTAAATGAAATACTTAAATTAAAACAACAATAACAACAACAAAAAAAACATATTATCGATGTGTCAATGAAACTGACCTGTCCATCTCTGGTCCAGCTTTGTTAATTTCAAACACTACTAGAGGTGAATCAAGTATGTGTAAATGTCAGACCACCGACATCACCACATATACAAACCCAAACCTGGTGTAGACTTTATGTACCTACAGTATGTTACAGTAAAACTGCAGTTATTTTCTAGCCATAACAAACATGTCGCGATGTTACTTGAGGCTCGTATAAAAAAAAAAAAAAACGTCTAACATGAAGTAAACCTGGCTGGCCAAAAAGCCAGTTGACATGAATGGAAAAGGATGCATTAATCCAAGTATAAATCTGAAGTTTGCTTGCTAATCCACAAATCCAGCTGTTGGCTGTACAATATTGTGATTCCACAGTGTGTTACAGTAACCAGGGTCATAGAAAACACACTGTCGACCAGCACTCTGACTAGAAAATTATTTTCTGAACACCATCCGTGGTGAGAGGTTTTGTGAGGAATGAAATTGCTGGTGAGGAGCTTGTCATTGATTCATTATTTGAACAGGTCACATTTACATATGTACAAAGCACAACAGTCAGGAGTGATGCTTCCGAGTCCATGTGATTCCGTTGACAAACCCCAGATCTGAATGGAAAGTTAAAGTACACTAAGCACTACAGCAGTGCTTCGCATTTTTAAAATCGAGCTCAATTTTGCAAACTGTGCAATATGGACAAAAGTATGTGCTCCGTCTGACCTGCACACTCATATCATATCATTCTTAAACAAACTGTTACCACACAGTGTCTCTGGAACTCTCTCTTTTCACTGGAACTAAAATATCCTAACCTGTTTTTTGCACAAAGCGAGTGAGCTCCATCAAGACATGGTTTGTTAAGGTCTGTCCTGCACAGAGCTCCGACTGTACACAACCCCACTGAACACCTTCGTGATGAACTGGAGCCTCCTTGACATACTGACATCAGCGTCTCACCAATGCTCTTGTATCTGAATGAATGCACATCCTTATAGCTGTGCTACAACAACGAGAGGAAGCCCTCTCAGAAGAGTGAAGATCAACAAAATCGAGCACATATGGGTATGATGGTCATGGGTGCACATACTTTTGTCCATATGGTGTACATTTCTTATGAGCTCAGGAAGAAAAAAATGTCCATCTTAGACAGAATCCAGAATCTTTTGGAGGATTCTAGAATTGAAGACACTCCAGTAATAAGTTTCATTTTCTGGGACAGAGTCCAGAACCTACGGTAAAGGGTTCTAGGATACGTTCTGCACACAGCACCTAGCCAAAAGCATAGGGAAGACCGGGATGCAGTGCCACAGCTATGTAAGTCAAAAACTGTGACTCAGCAATACATTGTAAAAGATCACGACAAGCACTTGCTCCCCCCCAAAAAAGGAAAAAAAAAACACTGTTCAGTCGACTAAGCACATCTAGCATCGGTGTGAAATCCCGTACACATCCCGTCCAAAAAAACTGTGCAACCATCAACCAAGCAATACAAAGTATCAAAAATTTAACTTGTTACTGGAAATGAAACTTATCATACCCATATGTGCTTGACACTTTGAACTTGTTAGGTAATGTGTTTTAACTTGTTTTTTCCCACCATCTGCTGCCCCCTAATGGACAGATAATGAGTCTGCATCTTCGCTTGTTGAATTTGATCCCTTGTCAAAGTTCAAGAACCGAGGACTCACATCCATCTGAGCTGCACACATAATCTCAGTCCGTCTTTAATGAAAAGACACCTTTGTTTTTGTCCCTCCATAGTGTGCAGTGATGTCTCTGGGGCGTTTTCATGCCTCACTGGATGTGCTTCATCCTCATCGGATGAGGATGTGGAAAGACACAATAACAAATGTGAGTGTGTGTGCTAGCATCTTTAAGACAAATATCTGGAATGTTCCACTGTTAACAGTCCAGAAGGGAGCGCATTATAGTGTGTATGTGAGATGCTTGTTTCTCTGTAAAAAGCTCCATTGTGTGCAAGAGAGGGAGTGAGAGAGAGAAAGCTGAGCGTGTGGACGCTATAGAAACCGAGAGTTTATGTTTCAGCAGAAAGCTTCATCGTCCTGGAAGTGGGTCCTCTGCAGAACCTTTACGTGCCGCTCGTAGATCTTGAGGGCAGGGCCTAGTCTGATTGACAGGCCGGTCAGGACATCGTTGCGCTGCATCAGGAGAAGTGATTTCCCGTCGATTTCCTGTTACACAACAACGATGAGAGCCGGGTTAAAACCTGAGCCATTCCATATACATGAAAAATCTGTTTATTTTTACCTATAAAAACATTTGACAGACATACCGTAGTACTCTGATCATGTGGTGCCACGACCAAAACACTAATATTTCTGAATCGCATCAAGTGACATGTGCTACATTATAACCCCCCATAAAGAGCTTTTCTGTAGCTTTCAAAGCACCTATGCTACTGGCTGAGAAAAAAAGCCACTGATTTCAGGCACCTAAATAAACTTTGGAGCGCTTTTTCAGGCAAAAACGACGCTTCCGGCACTGCCATGGAGCTCATTAGGTTTCAATTGTTCTATTTCACAGTCTCCAGTTCAGAGTTTAATCAATTGATCGACTTGTGGAGAACTGGACCAGAGGAGCCAGTGCACTCTCCAGGCCTTTAAATCTCACCTCACCCTCATTACAAACAAATTCTCATGAACTCAGCACTTAGAAGTAACTACCTGTTCCTGTTTTGGGTGCTGTATAATATCCTGTATGACAGATATCTACGACCTACATCTATTTGTTACGGTAATAGCATGGCCATGAGGAGCAAAATCATTTCCTGATTGGCTTGCAAGATTTAATTCAACAATCAGTTTAACTGCGTTGGAATGTAACCATGACAACAATCATTATATAAACTTTAGGTCTGGCCACTTTTTACAATCAGTATTTAGTCAATAATCAATTATATTTATATAACAGTTAGTTCCGACTGAGCAAACTGATTGGACAAGAGCCATTCCACGAGTGGACGGTAACACCATTGAGACGTTCTAGTACATGTACCACTCCCAGGTATCCCAGGTGTTTTAACAGTCTGTGTTCTATAAAACTGTCGGTGTGCAGGAGAGAGGAGAGCAGCTGAGTGATAACACCTACATTCTAAACCACTCGTAGATTTGTTGATACCGTTATGTAATTTCAAACAACATTTGGTCTCCTTAATAACTGCTCTTAAATCGTTACGAATTGCCTCCATTTTGTCTATCTAGCGTCTAACACAAGTCTGAATGGCAAATCCCTCTCTAACCCTACTACTTGGTGTGTGGAACAAGGGATTGCATAGCACACTTCATAGCACACTAGCTTTCCATGTAACGCTATTTGAGATTTAACCCTGAAGTTAACAGAGCTGATATTCTAAAGTGGAATAAGTGGAAATATAAAGTAAATATCATAAGTTTCTCAGGACTGTCCACCACCTCCATGGTTTATTTGCCTCACCACTTGGCTACATAGTACTGTTTTTTAATTTAAAACTACTTTCACGCCTATTAATTACACTAACAGTCAGTCGCCTGGTCCGCCAATGTGTTCGCAAAGCAAAATAACTTAAATAAAACAAATAAATCATATTCTGTTCATAATACAGTGAAACCTCGGATTGTGAGTAACGCGGTTTGCGAGTGTTCCGCAAGACAAGCACAGATTTTTAACAAATTTTTACTTGGAAAATGAGCAAGTCTTGGTTTAACGAGTACCGAGTATCATGTATCACGCATGCGCTTCTTGTTTTGACGCTGAGCGTCACGTGATCACAACTGAGCCAATGTTTTTTTCTCTCTCTTGCGCTGCGGAATCGTCTCCCCTGCTCTACACAGAAACACTGTTCTGTCGCGATTCTTTTCAAAGGTAAAGTGCAGGTTAATTTGTTTTATTTTTACTTTACAGCAGTGATTCCGTCGCTCAATTGAGTGTCATTAGAGAGCGTTCTTGTTTATTTTTCCAATAAAACAGTGTTTCCATTGTGTGTGCGCGCGTGTGTGAAAAGAGTGGAGGAAGGGTAACTGTGTAAGGCGAGAAGGGGAGAGGGGAGCTTACTTTAGATTCACACACATACACAGCGGCTGCGCACACAAATGGAAACATGTATCTACCGGGATTTGTTTTTATTTTTAAAGTGCAGGTTGTGGTATGAATAATTAGAGTTTCCTTGTTTTCTTATGGGAAAATTTGCTTTACGACTGTTTTGGAATACGAGCTCGCTTCCGGGACGAATTATGATCGTAATTCAAGGTTCCACTGTAAATGAGGTCTGTGAAACAGTTGTATAAAGGCGATATAACACTTTGGATCATGCTGTTGTGCTGGATATTAGCACGGCTGAGATACAGCACTCCCTCGCGTGTGATATTGCTTAATTATAATTATGCTGAATGCTGAAAGCAATTATATAATTAGAGGCTATTGTCCAAGAAGAACATATTAAAGTGTATTAACTTTAATAGAAATAATTAAGACTAAGACCAAAATTTAGATCCGCTCTCACCACAATAAGCTATTATTTCAAAAAATTAGCTAAAATAGCTTGCTTGTGCCTACAACCAGAATCATGCCTATTCAGACACTACTGCATTTATCATTTAGTATTTTTTCTGAAATGATTTTCACTTTATACTTATTTAAACAGCAATGTATGGACATGCAATAGTGTATATAATTTTTGTTTAATTAGTGGAATTGAGTGTGTTTAATTCTTGTGGAACTGAGTGTGCTTAATTCTTCGCACACATATTTTACATGAATAATACTACTAGATAATGTAATGTGCACTGTGGTGCAAGTGCTTATGGGTAATGAAGTGTAAAGTGCATACCTGCATCCTGAAAGCGAGAGCCTGCTCTGGAAATCCCACCGCTGTGAAATAACTGGCGACATCAGCCACTGTCCAGTCGACTGGATTTGTGATGCTGGTCTCCGACTTTACAAAACTAACACAGACCAAAAACAAGGAGGCGTTAATCAGTGGGTCTGATAGTGATTTATAGGAAGTAATTAAATCCTGGGTAAAATCTTTGTCCCTGATCGAGCTCCATAACCAGAATTAGTGACTTGAGACCAAAAAGTTTGTGTATGATTTACTGAAAAAACAAGATAAACACCATTTTCAGGCACATTATTATATCATATTACATAATATTGTATTGTGCTTCTTTTTTGAAGCTTCTAACTTTGGCAAAACATGACAGTGAACAACTGCATTTACATAGCAAAACAGAGAAAGAGCCAATCACATCACTTCTTTCTGTCAGTGAAGCGAAATTCGTGGCTTGGCAAAAGAGCAGCTATTGTGAATGACCTAAATGTATGCAGTGGACTTTTGGAGAATGTTGAAACAATGAATTCTCCAAAAGTATGGTTCACACTCGCAGTGTCTTTAGCAGTTATGGACTTCTATAATATGGTGAATTTGTGTAACCGGAACTGGTAGCGGAGAAGCCTGATGATGCCGTCGCTGCTGAAGTCTTTTGTAATGAGTTTGCTATATTGTTTGACAAAAACTCAACTTATACATTATTGATACAACTGCAGGCTGATTTATCCATTAGGACAGATGGGGTTTGACACACACTGACGTTAAGTAACAGTTAAAAATAAAACATACTGTATTGCTGTGTGAATAATTATGTATAATTATCAGATTAATCACTCCAAATAAGTTTTCATTTAACAAAATGGGCTCCGTGCTCCATGTTACACAAAACAGCACTTAATCCGGCACATTGTGGTATTTTGCATATTCTCAGTACAGTAAATTGTGCTCAAAACAACAAGATGCGTAATCGAGGCGCAGGATTGAAACCTTTATATTATATTTATCACGGATTAATTGTTTTATGTATAGCAGTAAAGCAAAACATTTCATCATTCATTACTGCCATGAAGCATACTCACACTCCTCCGTTCATCCCTCGTTCCTCGGCCGCTCCTGGCGATGCAGATGGAGTCAGCAGACAAGAGGACACGCCCACTTCAGCCTTACACACGGAATCTGAACAAATTATAAATAAACAGTTGCTAGATGACAATATTGATCGTAGCTGTGTTTGAAACACACACACATACACTCATGTTCACACGTACTGATACAAGGCCATACTTACAGGATTTAATGGGAATAGAGGGTGGAATCGTCACACTGTCTGAGACGACAACTGCTTCATCCTGAAAGAGGAGAGAGAGAGGGATCGTGTGTAGGAGTGCACAAAGCTGTAATGCTTCCGGCTATGTGTGTGAATACTGTGAAGAGATAAGTGTGTGTGTGTGTGTGTGTGTGTGGTTACCTGTTTGAGTGTGTCTATTTGGTCAGGTACGGCTTCCCTTTCATCTTGTGTTACACTCTCTGTGTGAAGTGACTCTCCCTCCATCACCGTTTCAACTACAGAGAAAATGACAAATGGACAGTTCAACAACGACTCTGTCTCCCTATCTCTATCTCTCTCTGACACACACACACACACACACACACCTTCAGTTCCAGCCTGTTCAGGTTCCTGATGACTGGAGCTCAGTTTGGATGGCGAGGGCAGCGGTGAAAGCCGAAGCTGCTCCTCCTCCTCCGTGACCAGAGGTGTGTGCGGATCTTCACACTCCTTCACCTTCAGGCTGGCTGAAAGTGAAGCGGGTGTGTCAACTTTGTCCTCTGGTTCTCCTTCAGGTTTGGAGCACTGGGGCTCGCTCTTTTCGGGGGGCTCAGCTTCTTCGTCCATCTTGTCATCCTCCTCGCTCTTCACCTCCATCATCTCCTCTTCCTTTACTTGTTCCTGTGTGGTTGCAACACACACTCTTTTATGTAACACACTTATACAGTATGATCTCAACACTCATATACTTTACCATGAACTGTACACACGTTTTACGGTTATGACTAGCAATTTATTACAAAGAAAGGATCATGGCATAATAAAAAAAAAAACAATGTTGTCCTTTTAACCTAACCACTAGTTTAGTTTACTTGGGTAATTAGCAATTAGTTTTTTTAAATTATTATTCTAATAACATTATAGCATTATATCTCCAACATGGTTCACTGCATTAAGGTCAGTCATATCTGACCTTTTTATCTGACTCTTTAATATTTGCAAACAACAAAACTCCTCCTGGTCTTTTGCTTACTATTCTTGGCCCTTACTCATGTTATAATGTCCAGTCATGTCTCATGATAACCTCAGAAATATTGTCGGACTGAAGAGCTGCTTGAAGGACGCAGGTAAACATGGAGTATAATTACCACCTTAAGCTTTACAGTCATTTTTTTAAGAGCTTTAACAAAAAAGTCACTTACATAATTTTTTTTCTTTTTTCTTTTTAAACAACATGGTTTTAAAAGTTCAAGGCTGGGGTACAACACGCAGTAATAACATGGTCACGGGTTCTGAAAAGGTTCTGAACGCATTATTAATGCGAAGCATCAACTAGCAAAGCCTACCAAATGTTCTAAACCGAGCGCAATTACATAAAACAGCATCAGGAAATTAGTTACTTATGAGTAATCAATCACATCCATTGACTTCATCTGATATTAGAAAAGTACTGTGTTGTATAAATTCAGAAAGCTTCGTCTTTCATAAAATTCAAGACTTCAAGTACTTTCCATTGTTGTAATTTTTATGTTGCAAATCAATTTCAGTGAAGGTACCATATATGGTTCCTCGCCTGTCTAGGGTTTTTATTTGATTTTTTTTCTATTTTTTCATGATCCTGGCACTTGTAAGTTACCAAATGATCCAATTAAGTGTTAAAGCTTAAACGTTCTGCTTTTAAGGGTTAAAGCTTGAAAGTTCATTTTGTCCCACAGACCTACACATAGAAACCACATGGTTGCCACAGCACTTTGTTTCATCTAATATGCGAGTTGACTCAGTGACGTAATAGATTATATGTGCTGTGAAACTCTTTCCCTGACACTTTCGTCATGATGTGTGACTTATCAGGAAACCCAACTTAGGAGGGGGAAGGCGTCTTCTCACCTAAATCAAATAAATATCATGGATATCTCTGTCTTACTTCCTGTTAGGTTTAATCTGACATGTGATGAAATGATACGGAGAGTAAACGCCCGCTGGCAGCGCCATGTGCTGGAAAACAAAGGATGGGCCCTGCAATCCACATAACACCCCAAGTTCTTCTACTTAGGTCACAAAATAACACTTTTTAGATGTTTCTAAAGTATGCTGCAGATTTATTTTTGTAACAGGAGCATACTATGGAGCCTGTTCCTATTTCATAGGACTAAACAGAGCACTTTCTGAGAAAAAAGTTAATGTGACTAAATATTATAACTTACCTAAAACAAATCTGACTAAACCTTTACTGGACTTGTGTACATTCATTCATTTATCATATATACCACTTTATCCTGTATAAAGGGTTCCAGGGGGGTTGGAGAGGCTCCAGTTAGCCTAATCTAAATGTCTTTTGACTGTTGGAGGAAACCGGAGTGCCCAAAGGAAACCCACCAAGCACATGGAGAACATGGAGAACTCTCCTCTGTCGCCATCACCCTTGGCTTGCTCATCAGGGACAATTTCATTATTATCTAGACACATTTTTCTCACACATACACACTTCCATAAGTTTTCTTTTCAAATTTTCATTTCGTTTTTGTGAAGCTGCTTTGAGACAATGACCATTATTAAAACGCTATATAAATAAAATTTAATTGAACTCTGGAGATACAAGGCCACAGTGCTAACCACTACACCATTTAATGATTATTTTAACACACGAAGACAACTAATCGACATATTTGGTTCCCACACTGTAATTTTTGTCATGTTTCTTTAGCACAGAAAGTCACATGCTTGCATTTTTGGTTAGACAATCATACACTGAGGCTTTTGCTTAAACATTATGCATTTTACATAATGTGACCTCACAGAAGAGTGTATAAACTACTACTACTAATTGTAATAAAACTAATCTGAGGCAACTCAAGTCATTTATACAACTCGATCGAAAAACACTGAATTGAAAAATTCCCCAGTGCTGAAATTGTGCTCTATCAACCCTTATAAATTTTAACCACTTAATCAGACAATATGGTTTTACTGGTATAACTCTATAATTCTTATGAATTTGTGTACACTGTATAACCTATTTTATTCTTTTAGCCATTTATTTTGAATTGATCTTTTTTTGGACTTCCTGAACTACAGACCTGGCTCAGCACTGAAGAGTAATACCATGTTTATAACGCAAGGTGTTTAACAGTAAACCTTTTTTTTTTTTTTTTTGCTTTGCTGACTCGGTTCAGGTGGTCGTTCACCTTGCTGCTCTGCGCGGATAAACACAGTACCGGATGTGCGCACTAGAGTCATGTCACTGCAGTCGGTGCACGGATGCTAATGCGAGAGAAGAGCGCATGCACAAGCAAAGCAAAACAAACAAACAAAAAAAGCAAAAGGCGACAATGTATGGCGCGCTCTTTTGATCCCGAGCGTTAAAATCAGGGAGATCAAGAGAGGATCGCGGTCTCGCGAGCTCTCGAGCCTCTGTTCTCTCCAACAATAGCGCGAGCATGTGCGTGTCAGAGATTGCGGGACTGTTGGGCCGCGTCCTGAATTACAAGCAAAGAACAAAAAAACACAAACACATCATTTTTAAACAGGCGATGGTTAATGTTTTCCTTGAAAAGAAAAATAATAATGTTTACTGCACACGTTTTTTTAATGTCGCCATTGTTTCTTTTCTTTCTTTCTTTCTTTCTTTCTTTTTAGGGTAAAACGCTGCTGCCAACTGCCGCGAGGAGAAAAAAGCGCAACGAAACTCGCGTGCTAGTCGGAGAGTCGCGCTGAACGGAACTGAAAAAAAGAAAGAACGAAAAAAAGAAGAAGAAGAAAAAACACGCTCCTGAGACCTGGATCAAGTTCGACCGCTGTCCATTTCTCACACTTATTCCACACATACACAGAACAGTCACAGTCGCACCCCCGCCCGCCCCACCATCACCCAACAACCCCCCTCCCCTTCTCCTCCTCCGTGCTCTCCTCGGGATGAAGTGGTCCATCTCAGGTGTGTCATTAACTCTGCCGTTCGATGGTGAAGGATGACGGCTATAGGGCGAGAGGCGAGTGTGTAACAGCGACACTCCTTCAACTCATCAGATCAATTCTTCATCACAGTAAAGCTTTAGACCTGATGGAGAGATGCACAGCGGGAAGGAAAACCTGGTTTAGAATTCACTCTGCACTCTGTAATCATAGATCATCATTACTAATGAGGCGGTGTTAATCTCCGAACAGTGTTTTCCTTTAATGCAGGGAAAAAATGTAAAACAGTATTGACGGATGTTTGATCTTACGTTTTCTAATTTAAAAAAAGTGACACATTTATTACATCTAATTACAAATTCCTCATTAAAAATGTATTTATTTTTTTTAAATTAGGAATTATATATCTATTATTATATAATAATTCACTCATTTACTCGTCTATACCACTTTATCCTGCATAAACACACACACACACACACACACACACACACACACAGTAACAAACTCGCTACTGTTATTAAAACAATAGCTAGCCGTTATCAGAAATCAGGGAGTGAATGAGGACCACCAGAGATATCAATATAAATTCAAAGTGTATTTACATTTAACATAGTGCTGTACAAAATGCCACTCACTTGCCGGCTACTCACACCGCACTCACTCAGTCCGTGCTCGCAATCATACATAGAGTCTTTTCTCCCTATCAAAGGTCCACCACTGTAAGATAATATAACCAGCGAACGTCCCTCCACGCCTGATGTCCTCAGCGGGCGCCGTCCCTTTACTGGCGATGCGGGCGCTGCCGATGATTCGGTCCCACGTGCAACAGCCACTGATGTGGTCAATCCCAGGGACAGCCAGCACACAACAGCTATCGGGAAACACCCAACCACAAACAGACCAACACAAAGGAAAACCCTCCTGCATAACCACAGCAGGAGGTATCTCATAAGTTCATGGCAAGGTAAGCAAATTATAAATGCCACGGCGGGCCTTACACAAATAAAATAAATACATATTAAAACCCATGTACTCACATGCGCGCTGGACAAACTTATCCCGCATTCGGGCTTACAAACATTTAGTTTTTAGCATTAGCATTTGGCTATTCATCATAGGCTGTTTAATGGCTGCTGTTACCTAGGCCCAGCCTCTCTTCTTCTTTTATAGGAGTTTCATAATTAGCTCCCACAACGCCCCTGATGGCTGGGAGCCTGTAACTAGGCAACCACCTGTTACACCCCCTCCCCCTCGGAAAAAGGCATGACTTCGCCATAAAAAGGCTTGAGGTTGGCCACGTGGACCGGTAATGATCCTGCATGACTAACCAGTTCCACCCTGTAGTTGACCCAGGTAAGGACCTTTGTAATTTTGGATGGTCCCTTCCATTTTGGAGCTAGCTTAGCCATGTGGGAGTCCTCTGCCCGAGACTGAGGAAAAGCACGTACCCACACAAGGTCGCCCTCATTATACGTGACGGCTCGTCGTCTGAGGTTGTAGTACTTTGCTTGGCCTGGGCTACGTTGCTGGAACAGGGCTTCCTGACGCTCCACTGTGGAATAGGCAGGATGATCAGGTAGGATGGTTCGATGCAGCATTCGCTCCAGTGGCCCCTTCAGCTTGCGTCCCAGTGCTATCTCCACTGGGGTATTACCAGTGCTTTCCTGCCAGGCCGTGTTGATAGCAAACCGGAACTCTGGAAGCCATTGGTCCCACTGCTTGTGGTTTT
>JAQQZS010000010.1:2902680-2914420 GCA_030068045.1 Platyallabes tihoni | reverse complement strand
CACAGAGACGGGAATCGAGCCTGGCCGGGGAATCGAACCCAGACCCTGGAGGTGCAAGGCGACAGTGCTAACCACTAAGCCTCTGACATCTAACACACTACAAGAATAATGTATATCAAATATTATTAATGACAATAAAATACCCAATTTATTAAGCAATTAATTTTATAATATTGTTTTCAGTGGCGTATGTTGCATTGATTTGATTGGGAAGTTTTTTAAAATGTCATCCCGAGTTGAACGCTTTAAAATAACCTGCGTTCAAAAAGTTCCTGCGCAGTGGCTGCATAGAGTACTGTAGGTTATGGGAAAATATTTGTTTAATGAAATTCAGTATTATTCTCATGCACGTATCTATTTATTAAATCTCGCAAAGTATCGCAATGTGGTATTCTTGTTTCCAGAATAGCTACTTGAAATTTTCCACGGACTAAACCAGTGTAATTATCACCAGCTTTAAAAATGTGCTCCACTAGAAAAATGCGTTCTCCAGTGCTTAACATTTTCACACAAAAATACATGGTCGACGTTAAGCAAAGCACTCCTCGGATTTGTACAACAGACTGGTGGCACCAAATAAGAGCACGTCAACGCACTACTACTCCAAGTGGCTGATGCGGAGAGACTTTCTGAACACACTGTATAGAGAATGTTGTTGTTGATCTTTTGGTTGCTTGAGGGGTTGCCACAAGACTCACAGACCCACAGTCAGTCCACTATTTGGTTCTCAAAATGCCAGCGATTACACAGCGTGGCAACATGAACTGATGCAACAGGAAACTCAGAGGATATGTGCGGGACTTTTATTTAATGTAATTCCTGTAATCTGATTAATTGGGGTGTATGATAAAATCTGGAAGTGTGTGTGTAGTAGAGAGAGATAGAGAGACCTGTATGTATCCCTGTTGGTCGATGAGGAGGTTTTCTGGTTTCAGATCTCTGTAGATGAGATCCAGGGCGTGAAGATACTCGAACGTCAGAACTATCTGAGATGCATAAAACCGAGCATGAGGTTCACTGTATAAAGAGAGAAAAGAGAGGAGAGGAAAGAAAAAGAAAAAGAGAGAGATGAGAGGAGAGGAGAGAGCAAGAGGGAGAAAATAATTGGTGAATTGTCTATTTGTCTTTTCTCTCTGTAGATGAAATGATGATGCAGGGAGAGTCGATTCAGATAGAAGGTGTGACACAAGATCAAAGGAAAGCCATGAGCCTGACCACTCACACAGGGAACCAAAAACACACACACACACATATAGAGAGGCAATTTGTTTCATTTATCATGGGGCGATACAAACTTTTGCACTTTGAAATTTTTCATTAAATATTCCAAAAAATAAACATCCACAAAACATAACAAAAAATGTGTTGCTGTCAACTGCTTGTTTATTAAAATTATATTTAACCTAAATGACATCACAAAAAATAACCCTTTTCTTTATAGAAAACTGTATGTACTGTATATTTCACATTTCAAAATAAAAATCCCTCACACAACATCTACTGTAATGAGGTTCTAAATTTACCAATCAGTTTCATTACCACTAGGGGGAGACACAACATCGTCATCCTCATCTATACCACTTCATCCCGTGTACAGGGTAGCAGGGGGACTTGAGTCTATCCCAGGAGACTTAGGGCACGAGGCGTGGTGCACCCTGGATGCGGTACCAATCCATCACAGGGCACACACATGGTCATTTACACACTATGGGCAATTTGCAAATGCCAGTTAGCCTAATCTGCATATCTTTGGACTGTAGGAGAAGTACCTAGAGGAAACTCACCAGACCTGGAGACAACATGCAAACTCCATGCACACAGACCCTGCAGGGGGAAACCTTGGTGGTGCAGTGCAACAGTTTTCCTCTGTCTGGTTCAGTAAGCTACACAATCATGGTGAAGACACAAAAGATCATTGCTAAAATAGCTGGCTGACAGAGTTCTGTATCCAAGCACATTAATGGAAAGTGGAATAGAAGGAATAAATGTGGTAGAAAAAGAAGCAAAAACAACAGGGAAAACCGCAGCCTTAAAGGGATTGTGAAACAAAGACCATTCAAGAATTTGGGGGAGATTCAACAGGAGTGGACAGCAGCTGCAGTCAGTGCTTCAAGAGCCACCACACACAGATGTATCCAGGACATGGGCTACAACTGTTGCATTCCTTGTGTCAAGCCACTTTTGAGCCAGAGACAGCGCAGGGGTGTCTCATCTGGGCATATGTCAAAAAGGACTGGACTGTTGCTCAGTGGTCCAAAATCCTCCTTTCAGATGAAATTAAATTTTGCATTTCATTTGGAAATCAAGGAAGACCTTCAGAGTCTGGAGAAAGAGAGGAGAGGCTCAGAATCCAAGTTGTTTGAGGTCCAGTGTAAAGTTTGTACAGTCAGTGGTGGTTTGGGGAGCCATGTCCTCTGCTGGTGTTGGTCCACTGTGTTTTATCAGGTTCAAGCTCAGCGCAGTCGTCTACCAGGAACTTTTATAGCACTTCATGCTTCCCTCTGTTAATCAGCTTTATGGAGACGCTGATTTCATTTCCCAGTAAGACTTGGCACTTAATCAAACTGCCAACTAATACCTGGGTTAAGGACCATGGTATCCCTGTGCTTCAATGGCCAGCAAACTCGGCAGACCTAAACCCCGTAGATAATCTGTGGCTACTGTGAAGAGGCGAGACACCAGACCCAACAAAGTAGAAGATCTGAAGGCCGCTATCAGAGCAACCTGGGCTTCCATAACATCTTAGCAGTGCCACAGACTGGTCGCCTCCATGCCACGCGCCATTGCTGCAGTAATTCCTGCAAAGGAGCCCTGACCAAGTGTTGAGAGCTGTACATGTCCATACTTTTCAGTAGTCCAACATTTCTGTGTTAAAAATCTTTTTTTTTTTTTTATAATAATATTCTGATTTTGTGAGATAGTGAATTTTGGATTTTTATTAGCTGTAAGTTATAATCATAAAAATTAAAAGAAATAAACACTTGAAATAAATCAGACTGTGTTTAATGAATCTATATAATACGAGTTTCACTTTTTGTATTGATTCTATAAACCTTTCGATTATATTCTAATTCATTAAGATGCACATGTATATAATGCCACAATATGTTGTTTACCGAAGTTTGTTTTAGTGTTCAAGGTGGAACCATGGTTAAAAGGCGTCAGGGTCAACATTTTCTTTCTTTAAAACTTTATCATCTCTAAAAATGTTTAACTTTATTAATGTCTGAAAAAGTCAAATGGACAGAAAGGGTGTGGCTCACCTGAACCTGCCGATCCTGCGCAGGTGTGAAAACATCTCTCCTCCCTGAACATACTCCATCACCATGTACAGGTTAGTGTTATCCTACACACACACACACACACACACACACACACAGAGTATTTATAACACCATATTCCATAAACAACCCATTAATATTACAGTGAATTAAAACATGCGCACACACACACACACCTTGAAGGAGTACTCAAGCTGTACTAGGAAAGGAAAGCTGACTGCCTGCAGGATGCGTTTCTCATTCAGAGTGTGTTCAATCTGCTTCAACTTCACCACCTGAGAGAGAGAGAGAGAGAGAGAGAGATGTACATGTGACTGGTGAGTATTACTACTGTACATCATAAAATACAAGATCCAATCAGATTCTAATATGCAATGGTAGATATTCTAATATCTAATAATAGGCCATGGAACATATTTTTTTAGCAACTAGTGGGAGAAGGAGTGTTTTCCTAATTTACACAGTCATGAAATCTAGATTCCCTGAGCAGCTTAAACAAGAACAGCTTTTTACCATTATAACTTTACCATTATATTTTCATTGCCTCTTTTAGAACAGCTGAAATAAAAATAATTTCTTATTCCTTAATAAAATCCTGATTGGAAGGTTTTTCACCTTCTGCTTGTTGAGGATCTTCATGGCGTAGTGCTGGCCATTCTCGCGGTGTCTGACTAGCATTACACGCCCAAATGAGCCTGTTCCCAGAGTCTTCAGCAAATCAAACTGATCCAGAGATGCCGTATTCTAAGTGAACACAGACACACACAACAAAAAATATATAATGCAAATTATGTATGCTATACTGTATATATAAGATAAGTATATAAGATAAGATAAGTATGTAAGATATAGTGAATAAAATCTAATTGGTAATGTATTGTGATTCGTATGTGTAGCAATTCATGTATTCACACAGACTCCAAAATCGATTTTTTGTTCAATGATTAAAAAAATGATTACTTTGAATGATATGTTTTGTATAAAAATATAATAAAATTCATCTGATCGTAGAAGGTCTTAGAATTATACAAATAGAACCTCAGAAGAACAAAAACATATAACTTTTTTTTGGTACCATTTTTTATTTAACAAAAATGAAGCCAAAAATAAATAAATAAATAAAAAACATGTGGACAATACTCAATACCCCCATGATTCAGTAGCTTGGTTTCCTGTATGACTTTATTGGGCATTCACTTTTGCACAGCTCTCTTAAGGTCCTGCATAGCATTTCAGTTGGGTTGAGATCTGTACTTTGACTAATCCATTAAAAAAATAAAACAGGATTCTTTTTCCACCATTTTGAAATAGATATACTGGTATGCTTTCAGATCATTGCCCTGTTGCATGACAAAATTTCAGCCCAGCTTTAGCTTTTGGACAGACTCACGTTTGTCTCTAGAATATTCTAGAGTCGACCACGAACTCCTCAGTATATCAGTGACTGCAATGTACCCAGGTCCTGTGGCTGCAAAACAGACCCAAATCATGACCCCTGACGACAGTGGGAATGGGGTTTATCTGCCAAAATGCTGTGTTTGGTTTTTGCAAATGTAGATGCTTTTTTTTTTTTTGAACCTCAGTGGTGCTTCCATGTACTTTTTAGACAGAAGAGGTTTCTTCTGGTAACCCTTGAAAACAAACCATACTTGCTCAGTCATCTTCTAATTGTTCTGTCATGGGCTTGCTCATTTTACATGCTCTGTTAGGCTTGTAGGATCTGAGATGGAGCTCTTGGTTATTGCACAGCCTGCCTTGGGGTGAATGTGGTGGAACATCCCCTCCTGGGAAGATTTTCAACTGTCTTAAATGCTTTCCACTTGTGAATAATCTTTGTCACTGTAAAATGTTGAACTCCAAATTGTTTAGTAATAGTTTTATAACCTTTTCCAGATTGATGTTCCATAAAAAATTGCAGCTCTAAGGTCTGCACACCTGCTGATGGTCAGTTAATCAGGGCTGCTGATTAGCAGCAACTGCAACTTACACCCTTAAAGCCTGTAGGAGTAGTAAGGGGTACTTAATATTGGCACATTTTTTTCCTTTTCATTTTTGTTAAATAATTAATGGCACAGTGAAAAAAGCTGTTGTTCATCGAAGGTTGTAACTGCCTAATGCTACAACGGGTAGGACAGCATTCTGTGTAGTATGAGTGATTTATTTGCCAAGTTTGTTTAGAACTGTAACAAAAAAAAAAAAGACAATTGTAATACAAATCAAATCAGCACTTGGGCATCATCGTAATGATATCACGATAATATAGTATTGGCCGGCCGCTGGTGATTCCCATCACTAATACTTATTACTAATATTTTTACATAGAGATTAGCTGCATTGTAACATGCCAGCTTATTGTACTTGTAACTCCTGCTACTGTAACTCATTCTCCTTCTTTCCTTTCTTCCTTTCCTTTTCATATAGCCATGATGTTAGGATTAAAATCTCAGCCATGCTTTGTTAATCTCCACTATGAGTCCCCAGCACCAGCAGTAGGACCGTCACGGGAAATATAAATGCCCTGAAACTGTACCATTCTGTGGACCAAAATGTCCAGTCTTTTAAATTCTATATTTTAAACATAAAGAAGCAGAGGTAGTGCAAACAAAGCCTGTTAAACCTAGCGATATGAAGGATGCACATTGCAGACAGATGATAAGTAGGAGTGTGTTTGTGTTTGACAGTGTGTGTTGGAAAAAAAAAAAAAGAAAAGATGTGCCCTGATGGATGCTCTGCTAAAATATACAGTGCATTTCTTTAAATGCAGAATTCCTGAAACCAAAGTAAAGCACGATGTCACATGTTGTCATTAATAGCATAGAGGCTGGGGTCACATCCCCAACACTGTCTCAAAGTCATCTTACCTGAGCAGGATTCTCCCATTTCCTGAGGAAGTCTTCCCTGGCAAGGGCCAAGAACTCTTTAACTATGGAGGAATCACATACGACATCATCACAAACCTATACTGCTAAATACGACCAAAAGTACGTAGACACCTGTCCATTACAGCCACATGTGTTCTTTCCCACTAACCACTTTGTCAAAGCCTTTCCAGAAGAGTGGAGCAAGTGGAGAAGGGGACAAATCTGGAGTGGGTTTTTCAACAAGGTCACACATGGTCAGGGGTGCAAAAACATTCAGCCTTAAGAGTACAAAATAAGCACTGCTTTTTCTTTTGCTCACTGAAGCATTTCGTTTGGAACAGGGAAGGTCAATGGAAAATTGTGCACCGTCCTGTTTACCTGCGGGAAATTAGTTTGATTATGCCAACAAATCAGATTTTGGCAAAAGAAATTCGGCCACACACTGACATAATTAAAATATCTAATTTCAGGAAACATATATATCTACATGTAATGACTTTCCAGTATTGAGTATCCAGTATTAGCAGATTAGTAAATGCCACATTGTTCCTTTTCAATAAAAATGAACATGCTAAAAATACATACACCCCCATAGGTTTATAACAAAACGAATGCACCAAAATGTGTTGCTGTTATTATGTCTGCTACTTTTTCCCTTTATTTCAGACTGGAATAGATATATTTGTAAGCATGCCTAGAAATGACAATTTAAATGAAATTTCTGATTTTCATTGTTGGTCAGTCTAAGGGTGACTATTCCTAGAGACAATTAGCTAGGAATCTTGAAACCCCTCTTTCTACCTTTAACAGAATTTTAAAGAAAAATGCCAACAGAGTCAAGACTAGAAAGTCTTTGTGCTGCTCATATGATGTTGAGACCAACCATTGTTTAAAAATTCAAATTAACCCATAAGAGCCCAGACCCATTTCTCCTTTAAAGAGCATTATGGGAGATATACACAGACAAAATTGATCACATGGAACACATTTTGAAATATGTTATATGGCATTTTCCCTGACAATTTTATTGAAAATATTACAGCAATATTTTTTCTTAAATTGTTTTATATTAATTTGTTCAAGAAATCATTAGAATTGTTAAATGGAATGAAAAATGTTTTTTTTTAAATTATCTAGTTCTTGCACTTCTGCTCAACACAATTTTGGAAATGATGTCATGGGCACAAACAAATTCACAAACAGTCACAGGATGTTCATTAGATGTCACTTTTAAAAGGTTCGTGACACCTGTATCACTATGGATTCTTATGGGACACCGTCAACCACACTAAGGTATCTTCGTCTGCTTGGTTATTATAAACTTGAATCCAGGAAGAAGCCCAGAAGGAAGTCAAATGAATTGCATTATGCAGTTTACATTTTACATGGTTGGTTGAATGCAGAATTCACTCAAGTTTACTTGGTAGAGTTTAAAATTACAGATTCCTTCTTGGACAAGACTCTAGCACATGGCACTGTCATAGCCATTAAAGGGCTGCACAAGTCAGTGGACTCTTGATGTGCAGCAGTCCATTGGCTACTTCCAACATATCACTTATTAGACATTTCTAGCTGGGAAATTTTGCTCTATATATCCAAAAGTATGTGCACCCTGACCAGCACACCCATACTGTATGTAGGTCCTTGTCAAACTGTTGGCTCACAACTGTATGCAATGTCTCTGTATGCTATAGCCTCACTATATCTCTTCACTGGAACTACAGTAAGAGACCCAAACCCTTATCCAGCATGACAATGCCCCTGATCCACTGCGGTCCACATACCCAGCTCCATGAAGACGTGATTTGTTAAGTGTTAAGTTTGGAGTGGAAAAACTCTAGTGTCCTGCACAAAACAGTGACCACAACCCCACTGAACACCTTTGGGATAAGCTGGAAGTAGAGCCTCCTCAACATCAGTGTCTGACCTCATTAATGCTTTTGTAGCTGAATGATCACAAATCTTCAGAGCCATTCTTCAAAAACTAGTGGAAAGCCTTCCCAGAAGAGTGGAATCTGGTTGGCGATGTTAAATGAGGACATGTTGGTGTCATGGTCAATAGTACAAATACATTCGGCTGCACAAGTCAACACACTTCTGAGGAATTGGGAGGGTTGCATCAGGACGGATATCTGTAAGGCTATGTGGCACCTGTGCCACATCAGATATATTTGGATCTAGATAGCGACCCGGCTGACCTTAAAATCCCGATTTTTTTATTTTATAGCTTTCTTTTGCCATGCAGGAAAAATATATAATTAACCACACTTAGTATCCTGAGAGTTGGGTGAATTCATTTTAGTATGCTGCAATAATAATCTGATAATTGCATGCCTCCATTTTTTATTTTGTTTACAGATCTCCATTTTGTTTGTCCGTAATCCGTAATCTATTATATTATGTTGTATTGTGTAGAATTCATCCAAATAAAAAGAAGTGTTGCACTCTAGCATCTGCGATCGGTCAAGAGGACCGGATAATTTACGTATTGCTGTTTGCTTTTAAGGTGAAGGTCGACTTCCTTCATTTTCATAGGCACAGAGAAAGGTGAATTTTCTCCTGCTGTAAATGTTCATATGCAAATGAGCTTGAGGTGCGAAACTTTCAGCTGTCCTGGATTTCCAAGATGCAAATAGATTTTCTTGACCTGAAAATTCATCCTACCTGGTTTGTTATTTTTTAAACATAAGTTTCCTCTTTACCTCAAATTATCAGATTTTTTTTTTTTAAAACTACAATTTCCTTTTCATTTATTGTTTCATACTCGAATGATCTCTATTCGTTACATTTTGTTCCGTTAGTGCATTTCTGTTACCAAACCGTTATACTATGCAAAACCTAAAGCTGTTCTAGGTAATAAAATTAATTTCACAATTGAAGATGGGAAGGGATGCAGAGCGATGAAAACATAGAGATAAAGCGATGAAGAGAGAGATTTAAAGGGATGGAAAGAGAGATACAGAGAGATGGCGTGAAAGATACAGATAGATAACAAGAGATATATATGTATATATATCATGAGATGGTGAGAGATACAAAAGAAATAAGGGTGGGAGAGGGCTACTGAGGGATGAACAGAGAGGATACAGAGAGGTGAAGAAAGGGAGTGCTATAGAGGGATGATGAAAGAGAGAGACAGATGAAGGGAAAAAAAGGAAACATGGGAGATACAGACGAATGACGAGAAGGCGGTGAGAGAGAGAGAGAGAGAGAGAGAGAGAGACAGACAGAAGGAAAGACAGCAAGAGGGAGAGATGGAAGGAGAGACAGAGAGAAAGTAAGAAAGAAAGAGAAGGAAAGAGAGACAGAAAGAGAGACAGATAGGGAGATGTAAAGAGAGAGAGAGAGAGAAAGAGAGAGAGACGGAAGCATGGAGAGAAAAACAGAGAGGGAGATACAGACTGAAGGAGAAACAGCAAGAGAGAGATAGAAAGCAAAAGAGGGAGTGATACAGAAGGATAGAGAGAGACAGAAGGATAGACAGACAGACAGACAGACAGATGTGTAGACGCACCGCTCTCCATCTCGTTGCCCCTTCTAGCGGCAGGTGTGTTGCCCATGACTGGGGGTCCGAGCGCTGGACACCGGCCCGGTATTGAGTCCCGGAGCGCGGACCTGGAGTCGGTGTGTGTGTTAGACACGAAGACACACTGATGATTCAGATCCGTGTTAAAGGCGCGCGATGGCCGTTAACTCGGGTTAGAGGGCCGCGCGCAGCATCCATCCATCCACCCGCATCTTCATCATCATCATCATCATCAGGCCGGAGCGAGCCCGGACCACGCCGGCGTCCCAGCGCCCTCCTGCCCGCTCTTATCTCCCCCGGAGATCACACCGGGCCCGGCCCTGTCGCGACTCTCCGAGAACTCTGGAATAAAAAAATCGGTCATATGGGGAAAAAAAAAAAAAAAAAAAACCCGCTAGAGCAGAAACAGCAGCATCACAGAAGGATGCAACCAGGCGACCGACTCGCCTCCATATCCCGCCTCCATGCGCAGCCCATTGGTCCGCTCACACCCGACAGGCAGGTGCGCAGAGCGCTGTGATTGGCCGCAGACGTGGGCGAAGCGGCGGCTATTGATCAGCTGTCTGAGTGACATATCCCGCCTCCGCTAGGAGAAAAAACAGCCGACCGCGTCCAACCTGTCAATTTTCAGACATTTCCAGTTGCAAAAGTATGTGCACCCCAATGCCCGTCAGACGTGTATGCGCTGTAGCCGTGCCACAAACTCTGCGGAACACAAATGTATCCAAATGTCTCTGTAGAATGCTATAGCGTTACAGCATCTCTTCATCAAAATAATGTTCCAGCATGAAGACATGGTGGGTGGAAGTGTCCCTTACTGTACATCCTACAACTAACATTATAAGCTGTATGTAAATGACCTAAAAATGGAGATGTAGATTGGAATGACAAAAAGCACAGCATCTACTAGAGAGTTTTTCTAAATTGTTATTATTTAAACACAGTACTTTGATATGTATGTGTAAACTGCTATAGCATTACCCCAAGCAGTCACCGATACAATCTCACTCACTCACTCATCGTCTATACTGTACCGCTTTATCCTGTATAGAGGGTCGCGGGGGCCCCGGAGCCTATCACAAGAGACTTAGGGCACGAGACAGGGTACACCCGGGATGGTGTGCCAGTCCATTGCTGGACACACAAATACACACACTCATTCACACAATACGGGCAATTTCGGAACACCAATTAGCCTAATCTGCATGTCTTTGGACTGTGGGAGAAAACACACCAAGCATGGGATGAACATGCAAACTCCATGCACACAGAGACAGGAATCAAACCTGGACCCTGAAGCTGCAAGGAGAGAGTGCTAGCCACTAAGCCACCATGCCACCCCGATACAATGTAAGATATTTAAACAAGCAATAAAAATGATGAGGTTGCACTAAATCTACAGCAACGGCCCAGAAGCCTGGCTCCACAAGAAAAATTGTGTATCTATGTGTATAAATCTGTAATAAGTTCAAAGTAACTGCAGCTGATTTCACAGCATTTGCTGAATACAAGTATGATGAACTGATGATGTTCCATACAGAAACGATTTCTTCTTTTAGTGCAGTGATTGTTTGCAGCCGTTGCTGATGAACTACTGACTTCAGATCAGTCCAGAGAAAGAAGTTGAATGGCATTTGGTGTTAGGTCTGGTTCTGTTTCATGTGTTTCTTACTTTGGTGGTTTCAATGGAGCTGTCATAAAATTCATATTATCGTATGAAAATATTTGCCCAAATTATGTCTCCGAAAATTAGCACGTTCATTTCTTTTTGTTTTCAAAGCCCATGGGATAATCCTGCATGATGCTGCTAGAGGGTCAATACCAAAATGTCACACCCAGTTAACAACATTGTGCGCCTTCTTCATGACAACATGTCAGGGTACGAAATTCTGCCTCATCCCCCTACTCCCCTGACCTTGCATCCTGTGACTTCTTCCTCTTCCATCACTTGAAGAGAGCGCTTCATGGCAGGTGTTTGATGAAGACCAGATAATTACAATTCAATTCAATTCAATTCAATTTTATTTATATAGCGCTTTTAACAATGGTCATTGTCTCAAAGCAGCTTCACA
>JAQQZS010000010.1:2800438-2819696 GCA_030068045.1 Platyallabes tihoni | reverse complement strand
GATTGTGTAAAGCTGCTTTGAGGCAATGACAATTGCTAAAAGCGCTATACAAATAAAATTGAATTGAAAAATTGAATTCCACCGAGAATCTGTCATTCCTTGGTTTTATTATTGCCCCTTCCAGCCTTCAGGTGGAGCCATCTAAGTTAACTGCCGTTACCGACTGGCCCACACCCACCACAAGACAAGAGCTCCAGCGATTCTTGGGGTTTGCCAATTTTTATAGGCGCTTCATTAGAAATTACAGCTCAGTGGCAGCACCTCTCACCATGCTAACCTCCACCAAGGTTCCCTTTCTCTGGAACCTGCAGGCTGAAGAGGCATTCACCAACCTAAAGCTTAGGTTCACATCCGCACCCATTCTGATCATCCCGGATCCGTCTCTCCAGTTCGTGGTGGAGGTGGACGCCTCCGAGTCAGGAGTTGGGGCCGTCTTGTCTCAAAGGTCACTCAAGGATCATAAGTTGCACCCTTGCTCCTTCTTCTCCTGCTGTCTCTCCTCTGCTGAAAGGAACTATGACATAGGAGATCGGGAACTGTTGGCGGTCAAACTTGCCCTAGAAGCGTGGAGACACTGGTTAGAGGGTACTACCTCTCCATTCCTGGTCTGGACCGACCACAAAAACCTGGAGTACCTCAGATCAGCCAGGAGGCTCAATGCCCGTCAGGCCAGGTGGAGCCTATTTTTCTCCCGTTTTGACTTCTCGCTCTCATATCGCCCAGGCTCCAAAAATGGGAAACCTGACACCCTATCTCGGCAGTTCTCCACTCCCCACGAACCAGTGTCGGCCGAGACAATCCTTCCTCCTCGTTGCCTTGTGGCAGCCGCAGTCCTGGATATTGAATCGCAGGTGAAGAATGCGCTCAATCGGGAGCCAGGCCCCAGCAACGTTCCCCCAGGCCTTCTCTTTGTCCCAGCGTCTGTCTGATCTCGGGTGCTGGAATGGGAACACAGCTCTCGAATTGCATGTCATCCGGGGAGAGCCCGCACCCAATCCCTCCTTCAGCAACGGTTCTGGTGGCCATCTATGAAGACTAATGTTTGTGACAGCCTGTGACACTTGCATCAGGAACAAGTCAACCAACAAACCCTGGGTTCCTGAATCCCCTCCCAGCTCCTCGCCAGCCCTGGTCTCATATCGCTCTGGACTTCATTACTGGCCTCCCCAATTCTGAGGGAAACACCTGTATACTGACCATAGTTGATCGCTTCTCAAATTCTGCCCATTTTGTTCCCTTGCCAAAGCTCCCATCAGCCAAGGAAACGGCCGAGCTGATGATCCTCCACGCCTTCCGTCTGCATGGTCTCCCCTCTGACATTGTCTCCGAACGCGGCCCTCAGTTCTCAGCAGAGTTCTGGAAGGCATTTTGCAGACTAATCAGAGCAACACCCAGCCTATCCTCTGGTTATCACCCTCAGTCAAATGGACAGACAGAGAGATTGAACCGGGAACTGGAGAAGGCCTTAAGGTGCATGGCCTCAAGGGACCCAACCACGTGGAGCAGGACACTCCCCTGGATAGAGTATGCGCACAACTCTCTGCCAACCTCTGCTACAGGCCTCTCTCCATTCCAGTTCTGCTTGGGCTATCAGCCTCCACTGTTCCCATCCCAAGAAGAGGAAGCAACAGCACCATCAGCCATGTCTTTCGTGCGCTGCTGCAAGAGAGTTTGGTATCAGGCCAGAACCCATCTCCTATGCACCATCAGTACCTTCAAGCAGCAAGCTGACCAACGCCGCTTTACAGCCCCCAGGTACAGAGTGGGTCAAAGGGTGATGCTGTCCACCCGAGACATTCCCATCAAAACAACCGCCCACAAATTGGCCCCCAGGTTCATCGGACCATTCACCATCACCAAGGTAATTAACCCCATTGCCGTCTGGCTTTCCCTACCCCTCGCTATGCGCCGCATCAACCCGACTTTATTTTGAAATAAAGTAACTTTCCTTTTGATTATAATTCTCCTTCTGTTTGACTCTCATATTTTGCATTAAGGTCAGTGATATTGAAATAAAGTAACTTTCCTTTTGATTATAATTCTCCCTCCGTTTAACCCTGATATTTGCATTATAATCAGTTATACTGAACCTATTCTGTTTTGTCTGCTTTTGGGTTCCCCAAGCCTGCCTCACACGGACCACCCGTGACATACTGTATAATGATATAACTGGTGGTTGGAAAAAAATAAAGCTAGATTTCAAAATAAAATATTTATTTATTACGAAATTTTTTCGAAGTTTATTCATTACCAACCTACATATTTACATAATTATTATGATTAAAAGAGAAACTTCCTTGGGTACTTTATTTTTGCAACTCTAAAGCAGAACATATAATTTGCACATTACAGTCATCGTTGTTGTCTTTCATCATTATTCCTACCCTACCCTACCCTACCCTATCCTATCCTATCCTATCCTATCCTATCCTCTTTCTCCACACACCCTTCCTCCTTTTTAGACACATCAGGCCATTAAATCAGTTTGGGGTCCTGGTAAGTTACACATTTTAGGGACTGACCTGTTTAATAATTAAATGTTTAAAAAAAAGATATGTGTCCAGTGTTGTCTTCAGAAAATGTTTGTTTTACATAGCCACAGGTACCTATAATATTATGATAAGTGATAATATATATTTTTTCAGATTTTAAGGTTTTACAGAAAGGTATTTTATAATAAAAAATTTGCAGTTAACAGTTAAGGATGATAGTTTATGGCTGTTTATAATAGGCATTTAGTGAAAAGAAGTTTCTACTTTTCACATTTTCTACTTTTTACTTTTCACACTTGTCACATTTAATTGCAGTGTGTATTTTTATTTTATAAATCACAGTATTGTGAGCTCAATATCTGAATAACTCAATAGCTAAACCACAAATGTAATTAGAAATTATATTTAAGTATAATTAAAGTAAAATGTTTGTGGGTTTTGTATTTTTTAATAAAATGTTTCATCACAGCTGTATTAGGCATTTATACAAAACAGTATACAGTATACAAGACACACACTTTGGCACACACTTGATCTGTGATTCCTTACAAGTAAATAGTTGGGTAATTACAGACTACATTTCCTGAACTCTTTCAGTTCTTGCTCTTGTTAGGCCGCTCCAGATTTTCAAAGGTTTTATTCATACAATTATATGGCAGAAGTTCAAGAACTCTGATTAATTAACCCATTAACCTTACAAATACAAATATTTTTAATTATTAAAATGTAAATTCTACACTGTAAAAACTCCAACTAGATCAATGTTGAATGAATTAATATTATATTGTTGACCCAACTTCTTACAATGGAATTTGTTAAAACAGGTAATATTGTATATTTGAAAACTTTGACAAGACAGATTGAATGAACTAATAGAATTGACACAGCAGTTTAAGCTCAGTAATTTAACTGTAGCAGACTTAGTTTTTTTTCAACAATACTTTGTTATATACCATTTGTTGGCAAGGACAGAGGTCAAATGTTTTCTGTAAGTCTTCACAAGGTTTTCACACACTGTTGCTGGTATTTTGGCCCATTCCTCCATGCAGATCACCTCTAGAGCAGTGATGTTTTGGGGCTGTCACTGGGCAACACAGACTTTCAACTCCCTAGAAAGATTTTCTATGGGGTTGAGATCTGGAGACTGACTAGGCCACTCCAAGACCTTAAAATGCTTCTTACGAAGCCACTCCTTCCCTGAGCGGTGTGTTTGGGATCATTGCCATGCTAAAAGACCCAGCCACATTTCATCTTCAATGCCCTTGCTGATGGAAGGAGCTTTTCACTCAAAATCTCACTATACATGGCCCCATTCATTCTTTTCTTTTCACGGATCAGTTGTCCTGGTCCCTTTGCAGAAAAACAGCCCCAAAGCATGATTTTCCCACCCCCATGCTTCACAGTAGATATGGTCTTCTTTGGATGCAACTCTGCATTCTTTCTCCTCCAAACACGACAAGTTGAGTTTTTACCAAAAAGTTCTATTTGGCTTTTATATGACCATATGACATTCTCCCAATTCTCTTCTGGATCATCCAAATGCTCTCTAGCAAACTTTAGGCAGGCCAGGTACCGGCTTAAGCAGGGAGACACATCTAGCTCTGCAGGATTTGAGTCCCTGGCAGTGCAGAGTGTTACTGTTGGTAGCCTTTGTAACTTTGTTCCCAGCTCTCTGCAGGTCATTCACTACGTGCCCCCTGGTGTCCTTTGACAGCTCTTTGGTCTTGGCCATAGTGGAGTTTGAAGTGTGACTGTTTGAGGTTGTAGACAGGTGTCTTTTATACTGATAACAAGTTCAAACAGATGCCACTAATACTGTAACGGTAACAAGTGGAGGACAGAGGAGCCTCTTAAAGAAGAACTTATAGGTCTGTGAGAGCCAGAAATCTTTCTTGTTTGTAGGTGACCAAATACTTATTTTACCAAGGAATTTACCAATTAATTCATAAATAAAATCCTACAATGTGATTTTCTGATTTTTTTTCTTATTCTGTCTCTCATTGTTGAGGTATACCTATGATGGAAATTACAGGCCTCTCTCATCTTTTTAAGTGGGAGAACTTGCACAATTGGTGGCTGACTGAATACTTTTTTGCTCCACTTGCATATACAGGAATAGGTGGACGTGGCCCACAGTCGGCATAGCTGACAGAGGCATCATATTTTCTCATAGTTTATCTCTAATAGCTGTGAAGTAAGCATACATTGTTTGTTTTGCAATGGTGGTTTATAGTGGGCGTGTGAGGATTATACTCCTTTTGTTTTTGTGCGTGGTGCATAGTTAGCACATTACTGGGCTGCTTTTTTTTGCAGCCATTGCTGAACAGTGGTTTGGTTATATTTAAGTGATTACTTGGATATACTGTATACACCATCCCATCACTGCTTGTAGAAATGCCACCCTGGAAATTTGTAACTCAAAAGTCGGGGACTACTGTAAACAATTTCATTGTACGAGGATAACATGTTTCTTTACTGTGCATATGACAATAAAATTTTAAACCTATGCGGCTTCTGATGATTAATAATAATAATAATATTATTATTATTATTATTATTATTATTATTATCATCATCATCATCATTATTATTAATATTGGTGCACAATATTTGCAATCAGAGAACAAAGTAAGGTTAAAAAAATTGCATCAAATGATTTTTATTGAAAAAAGAAAAAAAAAATGGTTATGTAGTACATCCAAATTCATTAAGCATTTGAACCAGTGAGCTGATGCCGATGTATGTATCTTTGTATGTAGTGGTTTGACCTTCCTCCCTTGTGGGCCAATATTCAATCCATGTCTGCTCACCCAAAATATACTGCAACCTGACAACAACAAATAATACAAATGAGGATCCAATCACAGAAATAACCTGTCTTTCTTCTCATTCACAACACCAAATTTTGCCCATGGTAACTTTGTTGTCCAGCTGAGTTAACTTACTTTCCATCTATCCTTGGTAGGTCAACACTTTGTCCCATGATGAGGTAGTTCTTGCCTTGCTGAAATCCAAAAGACTCTCTACAGTTAGCATGACCCATGAAGTTCCTCACTTTTTCATGTACATCTGGATCAGAACCTGTTGAATAAAACCAAATGATGAATTTGTCTGGAAACACATATGCTGGATATAGAGTATGAATTACAGTTAGTCCCTGACTTTAGAACTTTAGAGTTCCGTTCTGGAAGACCATTTGTAAGTCAGATTCATTCGTAAAATATTAAATTTGTTCAGCTAACTTGAAAATGTTATTTCTACAAAAAAAGTCCTAAAAACTCATCAAGGTCTATTAATTTGAACCAATTGTAATTATTTAAGTTAACAGTACTCAATATGTTTAATTACTTTGAGCATTAGGGTTTACAGTGTGTCATACAGGCAAATAAAACATACAGTACCTTCTTTCAGGACGGCTTCAATCTTCATTTCATAGAAATCTGTGTTTGGGCTGTGGTCCAAGCTCAGTACTTTGACTTTATAAACTGCAAAATACAAAAAAAGAATAAATACCTTGCCTGGTCAAAGAAAGTTTTTGTTTCAAAGGAAGGATAATGCCAGAGGCCCACATGAAGCAAAGAAAGCTACTTACTAAGGACGCTACAAAAATCTTAGTTAAGGTTCAAGAAAAAGTGAGTTTCAGGGTAAAGGCATCTGATTAAATGTCAAACAAACAAAAAGAACTAAAAATTGACACTAGTGCTAAAGTTAGCATTGATGCCAATTAATGGAAATAAAATGTCCTGCCTCAATTATAGGAAGTTACAGCCTCTCAGCAAATATTCCATGCCTTCCCATATGATAAAGGGACTGAACTGGTGTTCAATTTAATAGACAAGCATTTTGTGTGCCCTTTTTAGTCAGCCAAGTGAGTTTGGCAAGACCCAGATTGGGCTTTAAAGTTACCCAAGAGCATTTCACTTCAGATATGCTCCATGCCATGAGAGATAAGTGATAACCCACACCTAGATTATGTTCTCAGTACAGTATGATAAGCAATTTGGAGATTTTGTCAAGCGGTTGTGACATGTCCTGAAAGCCCTTCAGGTATATGTGTAAAACTGCACCAAATGCAAACTATTCCAGAGTAAGGACCGCAATGTGGTTACCCCTAGATTGGATCTTCATGCTTTGTGCCCACTGTACAAGCCTGACCAGGTTGTAGAATCAATGATTTTTACTTCCCTGATGGCATAGGGTTATTCCTGGACTCCAATTATAAAAGAGCGGCTCTGAGAGCATGAGCATGGACCACATTGCATGCTGTAATCAAAGCTAAAAGTTCTTAACTAAAATATTAGGGTGTATGTATATTTCAGTAAGTAAAATACTGTATGTGTGCAGATAGCATTCTTGGCATCTGTTAGAATGTGAAATATAAATAGTTCTCAGTGTTTACCATAATCCATGCCGGCTTCACAAGCTTTTCTATCCCTGGATTTCTCATCAATTTTCAGTTTCTTTTGAACACTGCAGTTTTCTGTTTCAGGAAATATAGACAATTTAAATCTAATATACTTGCATAAATGAGCAAAAAAGAAATTGTTATGCCCACCTAGGTATTATTCCACCAGTTTAAGACATGTTATGAGTTTAATAATTTCTCCAGAATTTATCATATATTACTCTTTTATTTCTTTAGTTTATTTCTACTATCAGCTGTAAATGTGTTTACCTTCAGCACATTGGCACAGCCCCTCTTGGTTACTGCACAATCTGTTCAGGGCTCCATCTTTTTTTGTGGGATGGTAGAACTTCACACAATGGCTACCTACCAATAAAAGATATTTCTGGACTAACATGCACTATACAATATTAAAATCTTTTAGAGTCACCCATTAAACAAACTCAGTGGGTCGGCTTTAAAGACTGGTCTACTCAAGTTGATTGCTTTGTAATGTCAACTAGATAACATTTAGCCACAAGCTTGTGCTGTATAATCTGTCATTTAAAGTTTAAAGTTCAGGAAAGTCTCACAGAACCATCAGTTAAAAGAAAAGAATATATTAATATTAAAATTAATACAGAAAAACAATAATGAGAAGATGGGGAGATATGACAGTATGACCCTGTACTGTTACTGTCTTTCTTTTTACAAAAAAAAAAACCTTCATAACATTTACCAGTAACACTTTGGACAATTACGAGTAAAAACAACCAAAAGTAAATAACTGGATTGTTAAATTATATATATTTTTTTATTGTTTTATTTTTTATTTTTTTTATTTTTTTGCTACAAATAAAAAACGAATTATAATGTTGTGGCAGCAGGTGCAGCATATTTAGAGATTTAGAGACTGTCAAAAGGTGAGGAGCGAGATAAAGTGGGGTGAACTTGATATTCGCAGAGTCAATTCAAATTCAAATTTAATTTATTCTCTATATTTATCCTCATAATCACAGCTCATCACAGCTTCAGGTTCACAGGAAGCTTGGAGCCTATCCCAGGGGACTCTGGGCAAAAGGCGGGGTACACTTGGCATTAACTTGCTGGCTATTGTGTGTGTGTGTGTGTGTGTGTGTGCTTAGATGCTATTTACCTGGAGAGTAATACTCATACACAGTGATACCAGCAGGTTGAAGCAAAGCAACTTTGGTTATCTTGTGCACTCTGAAAACAATCCTGTCTGGCACAGTGTGTGATACCTGACAAAAGCATAAATCAGCTTCAACAGAATATATTTCATCACATTTAATTAAAAATGTGACTATTTTAAATGTACCTTATCTAAATAAATGATGAGGGAGCCTCGTTCTGAAAGCTGCTTATTCATCTCAAACATCTGTATGTATCTGTCCCTCCCACTGGTTAGCTGTGATTATGAGTGTGAAAAACAAAGGTTACACAATGGCTTCTATAATATTATTTTTATAAAGTATATATTCTATAATCTATGTGCTTTTTGCAGCCTTATAGTCATAGTACTGTAATATTGTACATAGTAGAACATCTGCCAGATTTATGCTTACTTCTGTAAGATCACTTTCATCCACCACAAATCCTGTCAGCAATCCAATATCCAAAATACTCATGGTGGCATCTCTGTTTGGATCCTTGAAACTGGATTAATGAATTATAAATAAAGTTTGTTCATTTAAAAAAAAAAGTATGTATTAGCATCTTAACAATGTTATTCACTTTATCTATCCGTGGTTTTAATGTCATTACTGATTGGTGTAAATGGCCTTTATTTTGCAATATTTTGAACTTACAGAACTTCAATGATGACCTCATAGCTTTCTTCAGCATCTGGATATGTTACTAAGAAATAAATGTAGAGCAGCAAAACATTAGTAAAATGCAAAACATAACATTATATATTATATATACACTACCAAAGTGTATAAAAGTCAAAGGTTTGGACATAACTTCTAATTTTTCCTGATTTTTGTAAAACAATGCTGAAGGCATCCAATATATGCAATAATCTCCTTTGAATAGTTAATATTAAGATGTGTTTGCTATTTATGCTCTGTAAAGCTTCATAACTTCTAATCGGAGGCGCTAACTTTCTGAGGCTGATAACTCCTCTGCAACAGAGGTAAGTTTTGGTCTTGCTTTCCTTGGATGGTCTTCATGAGAGCCAGTTTCATCATGGCGCTTGATGTGTTTTGCAAATGCTCTTGCAAGAACTATTCAAGAACAGCTGTTGTTACTTAATTCCCTAATGCCATAAGTATAATTTTATAGTTTTGAAATCTCCAATCTCAATTCTCTTGTTCTAGAATGTTTTTTAAAAAAAATAAAAAATGGTAATGTTTTTATTGTTTTGAGCAACACAAATAGAAATAGTGTTGAATGTATAGAGGCAAAAAAATGAGGCAAATCTTACCCTCTTGTTCCTTTCTCATTTCAACAGACAGATCATAGTTTTTGCAGTCACTCTTTTTTTCTATGGGCCTTGCATAATAAAGTGTATATACCTATAAAAATTAATAAATAATTAGTTATAATAAATTACAAACACAAAACAAGAACTTTCTTCTATCTATGAATACTCACTTTTAGAACTCCAGCACCAGACCCTTTAGCAGTAACATTAAACTCCTGCTTGAGCTGAACCTGTGCACAGAAATATTTGATTAAGTTTTATTCTTTCAATAATAAAGGACAGAAATCTTAAAAGTGCAAAATGTAAGATTTATATATTTTTTGTCTCTAATAGGAAAAGCTTTTGTGGGGGACAGGTGGAAAAAAAAAAAACAGTTTGTGCAGTGCAGTACACTTTTTGATAGTTTGCTTACTTTAAAATCCCGAGTAAATGTATAGATTATATTATAACAGTAAAGGCAATATGAAATACACAGTATGATACAGATTAATTCAGAAAGAAGCTGATGGTTTTATGCATCAATGCAGTGGTTGTGCAAATCAATGGTGTGCGGAGTTCATGAGCTGCCCACAGACCTACAGTATGTGCATCGCTGAGGATGATTATTCTGACCATTCTTCCTCAGAGAATGAAAATGTTTTCTTTTAGCATAACTCTGGCTCTGTGTAAAGTAGACATTTATGGGCAGGTTTTTGGATGAACCACTTTCAGGTACAATGATGCAGGACAAACCTGACCTGGCACATTTGTATATTTAAATTTTCTTTCCAATTTAAAACCAAAAGCTCTGACTGAATTGTTATAACAGGATTGTCAGTACAGCTCAAAGCAGCTCAAGAACATAAAAAATTTAAAATAAAATAAAATAAAATAATAATGATTTTTTTTATCAACATCATTATATTATTATTATTATTATTATTATTATTATTATTATTATTAACATGCATTCTAGCTACTTTGCTTTTCATGACACAACTATCTCAATAAAATCTGCATGATAACACAAAAGCCTAACAAAAGCATTTTATTTTGACTAAAATTAACCTTGTCTGTGCGTGTGAGATGTATATTGTTCTTGGTGAAACTCCATCTCACTGGGCGACTTCGCCCACTCACGATCACTTCCACATCCAAGTCAGCATTCCGATGACCCACTGCTTGCTTATAGTACTCAGCCACTGCTTGGAACACCATGATGGTTGCCTAAATGACAGGTAAAGGCAGAGACACTGCAAACTCAAATGGACATAATGGACATCTCTACCTTTTGACTAAAGTCATTGAAAAATCATTTGAATCAAAAATCAGTTGAAGTAGATCAAACCAGATTTAAAATCACAATGGAGACCATGAAGGAAATATTCAATTCCTAAAATAAAATATATTTCATACAATTTTACTTCTCTCCACATTGCAGATAATATGCACAACCCAAGTAATATTACACATGCAGACACAGAGAATATATTGTTAAATATTGCTTTAATTACACTTTCAATGTACTTTCAACTTTTAATTCAAAGAAGATGTATAATATCTATAAATAAATAATAAATAAATAAATAGATCTACCTGGGTAGTGCCGTAACTCCCATATGGACTACTCTGCCTATTAAGCCAGTTAACAGCTTTTCCTGCTGCAGCAAAATCCTTTACTTTAACCAGAGCCAGCAAGGCATATGCTGTTGCCTCTAAAGAAAAGTGATGGCTTCCAGCAACTGACCAGTAAGCTCCATCTACACACGAAATGGGGAATGTATTGTTGAATTTGGTTCTAAAGTCTAGGAAGGCAGGACTTTTGTGCATACTTAAGCTACTGGATATTGTATATGTACAAACATGCAAGTCTAAAATGTGCTTCCTGAACAATTAAAGATCCTGACCTCCTGAAGAAGCTTGCAGCAGGCGATCTTTGTTTAATTTACCAGCATTGGCCAAAGCATAGGAAGACATAGCAACTGCATATGGATTTGTTAGAGAGGGGAGTCTACGCTCCAAATACTCAACGGCCTTCCTGGAAGCTTCAGGAAGACTCTAAATGACAGAGAAAAAAATAAAAACAGAAACAGAAAAGCAGTTATTTTTTCATGAGTACAGGTTTTGTTGTAAAACTGTTCAAATTCTGTAACACTTAAGCTGACATACTCCGACAGATTTTTCACAGAGGTGGTTTCCTTCTTGCAGGGCAATCAGAACAAAAGCTGTCAGAGATGTATCAGCATCTCCACCTCGTACACCACCCTGGAATTAGATGGAAATGTTTTTACATGTTAAGAATTTTGTTATTGTATATATTAATAATTTCAGTCAACAAAAAGTTAACAAATCTAAGCTCAACTTACAACTAACGCTGCACTCATCACTGGAGCACTTTCTTTAAATGTGCCATCGGGCATCTGTGCATTCAGGATCAGCCACCTGAGGGCACTGCAGAGAACATTTTCATCTACACTAATGATGTCACTTGCCAGAGCAAAGACTTTGGCCACATAAGCTGTCAACCTTTAACAGAGAGAAAACAAGCAGTCAACACATGACCTAGTGGTGGATCTTGTGTAAGAATTAATACATTCTTCAAAATTGTATTAGTTGGTTTTACCATGTGCTGCTGGGTGTGGTTGGATATGCAGCATAAGAGCCATCACCTTTACGGTAACTAAGTTCACCTGCATATCCTGTGAGTGGAAGAGACATAATTTTATATATTAAATTTCATGTATTTAATTTCTTTATAAACCAGGACTCCACTAATGTTTTTTTACGAATTATCCCAGAAGCATCCCAACACTTGAATACGATATCCTGAATTATTTTTATTTCCGACTGACTTATTAAGTTAATTTAAAATGTAAAATTTTAATGTTAAATATTTTTTTTTGTAGTTCTGCCCACCTAAACACTGCCATGGGTCCCAAATATACAATTTATATGTTCTATATATTTTTTTTTACTAACTTTCAAGTAAAAAAAAAAATTGCTGTGCATTATAGGGAAATGTTTTCTCACCTGTTTGGATATGTTGGACAGCCTCATTACGTCGGTGCAGGCCAACTGCTTCCCACTGCTTGGTGGCATCTAAGTACAGTGTGGCAGTAACGGGCAGTGTCATACGGGCCATGTTCTGCTCTCCACAGCCAGATGGCTGTTTGATCAGACTCCCCATGAAGTCCCCACTGATGACCCGCTCAACTGTCTGACTCATCTCTTGACCTGTGGGTATATGCAATATGCATGAAGAGAAAGATGGTTGTTAGGATAAATAAGCAAGTTATCACTGTTGAGTTAAAAGTATTATTATATTATGTTTTTGATGTGACTAACTACAGAAACTAATTATTTAGATATCCATAGATAGATATCTTATTTCAAATTTAAAAATTGCTTATTTAATAACTATTAACTACTAGATAAATTAATAAGTGCATTACTATTGCAGCAGCTGCAGCTCTGAGTCATCTTGGATGTGTCTATGAACTTTTCACATTTTTATTTAGCTATTTTTTGCCATTCAACAATTTTTGCCATTCAACAATTTTTAATATATTGTATGATGCTGATACAGAGCAAAATAATGAATAATTATTTGATCAAGTGCTATAGCTACTGTATCTATTAGTTACATTCATTCATTCAGCTTCTTTTCATTCATTCATCTTCTATACCGCTTTATCCACTATTCAGGGTCGCGGGGACCTGGAGCCTATCCCAGGAGGACAAGACGGGGTACACCCTGGACAGGGTGCCAATCCATCGCAGGGCACACACACATACACACTCTCATTCACACACTACGGTCAATTTGGGAACGACAATTAGCCTAACCTGCATATCTTTGGACTGTGGGAGTAAACTGGAGTACCCAGAGGGAACATGCAAACTCCATGCACACAGAGACGGGAATCGAGCCTGGCCGGGAATCGAACCCGGACCCTGGAGGTGCAAGGCAACAGTGCTAACCACTACACTACCCTGCTGCCTCTATTAGTTACAGACAACACAAAATGAAAATATGTGTCTACATATTATTCCATAATTATATGGAATAAATGAATAAAGGTTCATATAGGAATCCCAGATCTCTGGTCCTAAAATTCCATCATGGATCTCTTCCATCAGGGCTGTTTAAAGTGACTGAATTAAGAATTTTAAGTTTAAACAAAAGGGGTAAATACATTTGTTATTGTTGTTGGTTTTTTATACATCTAAATAAAACATCTGCATCTATTACTTTGGTGCAGGTTTTACACCAGATGCCTTTCCACAACTCTCCCTTTTTAGCTGGGCTTAGGATGAGCACTAAGCGTGTTCCCTGCAATTCCAGTGGCTAGGTTTGGGCATTGACTGTGACTCAGTGCTGGGCCTTCTGCATGCAAGACAAGAAGTTTACAACTGAGTGACCGATGCCCCTATAGTTTTTTATACCATTTTAATTTTTAACAATTCTGAAGACACGTTTAATACATCATTAAAAGTAATTTCAACAAAGAGTCACAAGAAAAAAAAACAGAAAAATCTGGTGCTAATATATGTATGATGCTGATACAGAGCAAAATAATGAATAATTATTTGATCAAGTGCTATAGCTGTATCTATTAGTTACAGACAACGCAAAATGAAAATATGTGTCTACATATTATTCCATAATTATATGGAATAAATGAATAAAAGTTCATAAAACAATCCCAGATCCCTGGTCCTAACATTCCATCATGATGCATAAAAAATGTATATGCAAATGCAGATCACTGATTTCAGCTTGATTTTAAGGACCTTTTTTCATAATTGCTAAGCAGACCACCTCAACCACTGATGTGTTTAAAACAGCTAAATCATTTACTTAGGTTTACTTGCATAGAAACTTTACTAAGCCATAAATTTTACGCTGCCCTATATATGTGTGTGTGTGTGTATATAAGTTTGAATGTGGTTTTATAGTGGTTCATATTACCCTATATTGAGACAAACATTTTCTTACCACCCACAGTGATGTAAGTATTTGCTGGAGTGTTTGGAACCTGCCCAGGTGGTATACTACTCCTCAAATGCAAAACTTGAACGCCACCTTTTTTTTTTTTTTTTTTTTTTTTTCAGAACACATGAAGGAAATCTGTTAATACACCTGGAAATAGAAAACTGGTATGCAGAAAATATGCTAAGAACAAATATAGGAATAAATAACAAAATAAATTAGTTTTAGGTTTTTTAATAGTTAAATTGATTTTTTTAAATAATTAATTAATATATTGATGATCTCACCAGATCGAGATGGATTTAGTTCCAAATTTTGTTCTGGGAGTTCAGTTAACACACCTTCAGACTGATCAAAATAAACAAATAAATGAAATTGAATAATAATAATAATAATAATAATAATAATAATCCTGTACTTACAGTTATGTCTAATCATTGCACTTGACTTTGTGTTATCATTATATAAAAGCATTTTAATTTGCTATGGGAAATTAAGCATTATGCATTAAGCATTTATTAATCCACTGGGATTAAGTTCTTTGAATCTTGAATCTTAATAAAATTTTAGTTTTTTTTTTGTACTTAAATTAAAATGTTAAAATGTATTGTAAAATGTAGCCCACTTCTAGTTACTAAACTTGTCTGGAGAAAATAAAATCACTGATGATATCATCTGCTGATACTCACCACCACCTTCAGGGTTCTCCTCACTCCATCATGATTTGTTGCACTCGCAGCCTGCACCTCTATCTGGTGGTTCCCTAGTTCCATGGGAATAATCACATATGGGATGGCTCTGGTGGACATGGGATCAATGTTAACTATTGTACGGTATTTGTTCTTCTTGCTGGCTGCGCTGCAAACATGCGCTGTTTCAAAGAATTCCAAACGCACCTGATGGTTAAAGAAAGCCATATATTAAGAAAAATACATGTATTTATTTTCTCCACTTGTGAAAAGAAAAGCATTATTGTAAGTAATGAACTGAACTTATTCAATAAACTTCCATCTAGCATCAGTAATCATTTTCTTTCTCATCATGGTGGCACCTGGTGCCTATAATGAAAATGATGGGTGACAAACGGACCACGCCTCTGAGGCGAGTACATAACGAAACACTTTGAATGCATGCATGCACACCCGTGGGATTTAATGTTACCAGTCCACCTACCTATCAAGTATCATGGAGACAGCAAGAAATGAAACAAACATTTTACAAAAAAGGATCTGAGGTCAAGATTGAACTGAGAACCTATGTGCTGCACCACTCCGCTGTTGTGAACTGATCCATGTTTTGGTAAAAGAGAATACTTTTTAGAATTGCAGATACAGTAGTAGTAAAATAGTACCTTCTGTTTCCTATTGGAGAAGTTATGCAGAATTGCTTTGATTTCTAGTTGTTCATTGCGTACTGCTGAGTAAGGTAACTTGAGATCTATGAAAAAGTCTTTTGCCACTGTTATTTCATAGGGATCAGATACACAGATCCCTACAATGAGAGTGAAAAAGAATGATTATATATTTGCCATCACATGCCAGTCTGACCAGGTGTAATATCACTGATTATGTTACGATTCTTTAAATATGTAAAAAGGATGTGACACTGACCATGGGTTTTAGAGAGACTGATGGCAAGGACTTGCCAAGTAGTAATTGAGTCTTTCAGATAGTTTTTGGCCAAGGTGAGACTTGTTGTAGTACTACAAGTAGATGTAAATAACAGATCAACCCTACCATTAACCATTAACCAGAATGTTATACTACTAAAAATGTTGGATTACTGCATTTACCATGGTCCATTTCCTGGGCAGTCTGGCAGGTCTATGTCGTCCCACAGCCAGCTCTCTGGGAACTGTGTTCTGCTGACAATTTCATCAGAGCTTATATATTCATCATCTTCATCACCTGGACAAAAAATAAAATAAAATACCAAATATTAAAGGAAAAAAAAATCTAATGAAGAAGAGCTTATTTTCTTAAACAAGTGTACCTCATAAATGCTTGCATGTCTTCCCACAAAACTGAATGGCATATAAGCTAAGATATTCAGAGCCCATGAAGGCTAAATTATGTATTCTAAGTGAATTTATGATGGTGACCTAATAATAATAATAATAATAAAAAAAAATAATAATAATAAAAATAAATAATAATAATAATAATAATAATAATAATAATAAAAAGGTCACAAGGTATACTATGTGAAACCTACTTTTGGAATCTAGACCTAGTATTTTTGTACAATCTTGACAATATTGTAATAGTTTGAGCCTAATTATTTCTCAAAAGTAACCTCAAATTTGTCAACAATATTCACACCTTAGTAAAATCTAATAAGGCAAAGCTTGATTATCTGCTAATCTTTGGCAAACTGAGTGTGGAATTTGTGAGAACCACATGTGACCATTTGATGAGTCTTACTAGTACATGCTTAATCACTAAGCTACAGTATGGCTATGATTTCATTAACTCCTTTACCTCATATTTTAGGTTAGTTAGTCAGGTTTTCAAACCACTAAAATGGCCAAGGACAGTTAATAAATAATTTATCAGAAATGACTGGCTTCAAAACGCTATTTAATTCCTCTTAAACAGTCTTTGGCATAAATCTGGTAAAATTTTAATCTAGTTCATTATAAAAAACCTTTTCTAAAAACAAAGAGCATTGCTCATTCTTACTGCGAGCCAGATGCAGCAATTCTTTCTGCTCCTGCTTGCGTTTTTGAATCTCCCTACAACAGTCCAGGAAGGCCTCGACACACTCTGCACCATCCAAAATGAATGTAGCTCTTCGCTCACATGTGTAACCCAGTCTGTTTTGTCTCAGTCCATCCGCACAGCATTTTTTCAGTTCTTCTGAGTATTTACCAACTTAAGAAAAAGGGTAAAAATTAAATATAGCACTGGAGACATTTGACTAAGATTTCAATAACAATCTTTTGGAAACAAACAAAAAAACTTTAAAAATCCTGATTCTTACATAGCTTTTGGGTGATCTGTTGTAGAGTCTCAGCTCTCCGTTTTCTCTTTGGTGGGGTGGGACACTCAGCAACTAGTAGGTAAATTCTAACATTAACAGAGCAATACTGTATATATATATGTAGCTGTAAATAGATTTAAATTCTCAATTTCTAACATCCCTATTCAGCATAAGTACATTGTAAAAGTTAAATTTGATGTTTTTTGACACACAAATTTTCAGAGTTTGCACTTTTGCAATGTCTCTGTAACATGACTTGCTGCATTTGTATGTGTTTCATAAACAGTGCATCTAAAAAAAAGAATATTGTGGAAAAGTTAATTTAAGTCAAAAAGTGAAACTCATTCTACAGTCAGTACTCATAAAATAAAATACTGCAAGCAATTTTGTTAATTTGGATGATTATGGCTTACAACTCATAAATATAAAAAATCCAGTGTCTCAAAGTATTAGAATTTCAAAAAAGAGGTTTTACAATACAGAAATTAAGGAAATATATGTTAATTTATGTATGCAATACTTGGTCAGTGGTCCTTTAACATGAATTACAACATCAATGAAGCATGGTATTGAGGCGTTATTGAAGCCCAGGTTGCTTTGATAGCAGCAGTGAGCTTGTCTGTATTGTTGGGCTGTGTGTTTCTCCTCTGCTTTTTGACAATAGCCTATAGATTTTGGGTTAGGCAGGTTGGTTGGCCAATTCAGCACAAGTTTTCAGACAGCAAAGTTAGTGGTAGTTCTAGCCTGCTGGAAAAAAAAAAAATCTTCACCTTCATAAAGCACACCACATACACACAAACACTTCAACAGACTGTGGAAACATCACACTAGACTTGAACAACTTGGCTTCTGTGCCTCTCCACTCTTCCTCCTGACTCTAGGGCCTACCTGGAGATTTACAAATAAACTGCAAAATTTACTTTCATCTAAATGGATGACTTTGGACGACTAAGCAATGGTCCAGTTCTTTTTCTACTTAGCCCAGATAAGATCCTTCAGTCTTTGTCTCTGGTTCAGAAGTGGCTAGATACTATGAATGCAATTGTATACTGTAGTCCATTTCCTGAAGATGTCTGTGTCTTGTGGTTCTTGACACAAGGAATCCAGCCTCACACCACTCCTTGTGAAAGCATAGTTGAGTCAGCTTTGTTGACAATCTTCTTGGTAATCACTGTTGCTTGTGCACCTCTTCCTACCACACTTTTCACTTCCAGTCAAAGTTTCATGGATATGCTTTGATATAGCACTGTGTAAAACTTACCCTTATATATATCACTTAACCATCAATCATTGAATCAGGTGTTCCAATCACATCATCAACAAATAAATATATTAATTACTGGGACTGGAATAAGGTCAGTCCAAAACATTACTAAACCCAAAGAGCTAGTGCTAAACCATCAACTTCACCAAAGCAATCTGGTTGGAAATAAATCTGTAGAAATCACAGCTTTAAAAGTAATAATGAGAATAAGACCATTTCCACAGTTTAGAGGAGAACTAAACAACTAAATGGTATTGGAACTAAACAGCAGTGTGACAATAAGACAACAACTTGTTATAACAAGTCTTCAATTTGCTCAGGTGCATAAATATTGAATTTTTGAGCCCCATAAAACAGAGGTTTCAGTGTTATGACTCATTGGGATATATTGCCTTCCCATTACTCTTACAGCACCACATTCAGTGATTTATTGATTGCATGAAAAAGTAGACCTTACCTGTTCTTTCGGTGGTGCCTCCAGCTTTATCAGACTGAAACAGTAGACCTGCATCATAGAAAACACCCATACTGTCTTTCCCACTGCCAGCTGTACAGCCAGTGTCATGTTTCTCAACAATGTCCCAGACCTGTAAATATAAATATGTACAGTATATTTTCTCTCGCTTGCCTTGTATATTTTATGCTTTCAATTCCAATCTGAGGACACAGTTTTGCACATTTTGTCCCTCATTTCTGAGTAAATCAAACATAAAAT
>JAQQZS010000010.1:2772195-2788305 GCA_030068045.1 Platyallabes tihoni | reverse complement strand
CCTGACAACATAGCTCCCAGGATCATTGGGACACGCAAACCCCTCCACCACGATAAGGTGGTGGTTCAAGGAGGGGACAACCCTGTATACAGGATAAAATAATATTGATGATCAGTAAGTGAGTGAGATTGCTTACAAATCATGAAAATCGAAAATCCAGTATCTCCAAATATTAGAATATTTCTTGAGATCAATTACAAAAGCATTTACAATGCAGAAATATCTGAAAAGTATGTTCATTTATGTGCTAAGACTTGGTTGGGGCTCCTTTAGCTCAAACTACTGCATCAATGTGGCATGGCATGAAGACGACCTGCCTGTGATATCATGGTCAGCTAAATCCTGCTGATAAAGGAAATCAGCACCGTCCATAAAGCTTGAAGTGCTTTAAAATGTCCTTTTAGATGGCTGTATTGACTTTGGGTTTGATAAAACACTGCTTCTGACTTTGTCCCTGGTCCAGAAGTAAGAGTTTTATTCCTACCTCAGGTCTGTGTGGATGGAGTTTACATGTTCTCCCCATGCTTGGTGGGTTTCCTCTGGGTACTCTGGTTTCCTCCTACAGTTAAAAGACATGCAGATTAGGATAACTGGTGTTTCCAAATTGCCCATAGTGTATGAATGTCTGTGCTTGTTTGCCCTGCAATGAATTATCACCTCTTCCAGGGTGTAGGCCACATCATTTCCTGAGTACCCTGGGATAGGCTACAAGACCCTTAATTTTCTAATTTCCAAGCAATAATTGTATTTCTGAAATTTCCAAGATTTGTGTTCCACTTTTATAAATTATTCTCATTATTTTAAACTATGATACCAAGATTTGGATCCAGCTTAAGGTGCCATGGTGTCTTAGTGGTTAGCACTGTCACCTTGCACCACCAGGGTCGGGTTTGATTCCCAGCCAGGTTCGAATCCTGTCTCCCTGTTCATGGAGTTCGCATGTTCTCCCTGTGTTTGGTTGGTTTGCTCCAGGTGCTCTGGTTTCCTCCCACTATCCAAAGACATGCAGATTAGGTTAATTGCCATTCCCAAATTGCCCATAGTGTGTGAATGAGTGTGTGTGTGCGCCATGTGATGGATTGTTTACCCCACCTTGTGCCCTAAGTGTTCTGGGATAGGCTCCACGCCCCATGCGAACCTGATTACAGGATAAAGCGGTATATATGATGAGATTGACTTTCTGGCCAGATGAGAGAATGTTTTCTTGGTATTCTTGCAGCGCCATTTGAGATTATGAAACTGAGTGTAAAGTGATTAACACAAATGTCTCTCATTGCCTATTCGAAGCAATTTATGTCAATGGCAAGATCATGAAATAAACTTTAAACTAGATTTAATCTAAATTAACACTAATCTAAATTATTGTCCAACACTTCCTGTTCAGCACTGGAAAGTAAAGTGTTCTGACACTCAAGCACTGAATAGCAGAGGATGAAATAACCAGTGTTTACACTGTTCAAAAGAAACTGATCTTTAAGGTCTTTTGCTGTCTGTTACAGTGCAAGCAACATTGTCTCTGACCAGAAGCACTCTTTCAACATTTTATTGCTGGAATATAGCCTTATATAACCTTTTTCCATTGCTCCAAAGTCCAAACATTTTGCTCCCTACCAAACTGAAACCTTTTCCTTAATTAGTCTCACTAACAAGTGGTTTTATTATGGTCACAGATGTGGTTAGTCTCAATCCTGTGAGTTCTCATCACATTGTGTGGAAATACTCTTAGATTGGGTTAGTTTGGGTTTATTTTATTAATATTGTCATTCAACATGTTAAACATAAAGAACGAAATTTGTTTCCCAAAACCAGCATCCGATATTAAAGTAATATTAAAGAAATACTACTACTACTAATAATAACATTCTCAGGAAAACTACAGTATATATACTGTATACAGTATATGCCAGTAAAACCTAAGCATATGTTGTCGTTGGTCTTTTGGCTGCTCCTGTCAAGGGGTCTCCACTGTGGACCATCCACACACAGAAGCGTCCTGAGGCAGGAAGCCTCAGGAACCCTGCCATTTTATCCAGGCTTTAGTCTGGCACTGCATCCAGTGGCTGGGGTTTGGGTACTGGCTGGGAATCCACTGAGCCACGAGTGCCTTAGTAAGACCTAAGCATACAATAATGAATAACACACAGCATGTTTAGAAACTTTTTCTTATTTTCACTATTAAATATAGCTCAGATGAGTCCCCTACGGATTTTTGTAATGGGTTCAACCCTTTGTGCAAGGGTGGCACGGGTGGTATGGAGCACATGGAAATGGCGCTCCTGCACGCTACTGTGACTGCAATCTCTCCCATTGGCACGAGCCAAGACCGCCCCCTCCCAGCTCTCTGGGCGCAGCAGGAGTCTCTCCTGGATGTCTGGGATCAGGGACCTTAACGCAGGGACGCAGTCCTCTCTACTGCCTTTTCCTTTTCGGCGGCGGGGATGCGAAGGCAGGCTTTACGCGGAATGTTCAGTAGTGTTTGGCGGTCATAAACCAGTGACATTTTGCAATCAGTAATTAGTAAAAACAAACATAAAATCATAAAAATTAAAATCCGGAAGGAGAACGACAGACGGCATAGCACACACAATGGCGCCATCTTGTTGCTCAGTATATCTTACAATATGGACATATAACATATTCTGGACCATGCTTGGAGCCTGTGTAATAGTATTTGCCACACGTTTCAGCTTCTTACATTATGATGTAATATTATTCAAGGTGTATCTAGCATTCCAGTCCCTTTTCCTTATCTAGGCAGTAAATTCATCAAAGGTACAAAGCCTTATAATTTTATAATATTAGCCAAAATTAAATAACCTGAATTATGTATTATATTTGCTATATTATTATTATTATTAGTATTATTATTAATAATATTATTATTATTATTATTAATATTATTATTAATATTATTATTATTTAAAAGAATTATTATTATTATTATTATTATTATTATTATTATTATTATAAATCAAAGCTCATTTTAACTTCAGTTAGATTGAATTTTTAATCTATGTTCACAATAGGAAGTGGATGAATTTTACTGAGTTATAAAGTAATTACGTTTTGAAAAATTCCTGAGTCTATTTATATGATTCAGACAGGAGTCACAACTTATTTCAATTAGTAGATGGTTAATTCCACTTTTACAGTAAAATTCATTAATCTTAACCGTGAGCATAAAGCAGGTCACTCTAAACTTCATTGTCAACAAATTTGAAACATTGATTTTATAATGCATAAAGATAGTCCATTGGCTCAATTTGGGTCAGTGGTGGCTCAGAGGGCTAAGGCACTGAGTTACTGATCGGAAGATCGGCGGTTCGATCCCCAGCCCCACCAGGTTGCCACTGTTGGGCCCTTGATCAAGGCCCTTAACCCTAACTGCTCCAGGGGCGCTGTATCATGGCTGACCCTGCGCTCTGACCCCAGTCACGCTGGAATATGCGAAGAAGGAATTTCACTGTGCTGTAATGTATATGTGACAAATAAAGGCTTAACTTAACTTAAATTGACAAATCTTGTGTCATTAAAATATGAATAAATACATGTGAAAATTATTTATCCTTTATACTTATCAATATCATCAAGTGTTGTGTGTTGGTTTTATCACATATTTATTTACATATGCATAAAATACCAAACTGTTTATCTCAATTTTGAGCATCGTTTTAATTAAATTTTAATAGTGGCTTGATCAAAATATTAAAACACATTGTGGTTACAAACCAGATCAGATCTTCAAAATTAGAGATGTGTTGTTGAGTTAATTACAAAAATGCAGAAACATTCATGGGTTACAGTATATTCAATCCATTATTCATTTTCTATTGTAATTAAAAAATGTAGTAGTGTAAAAAAAAGTGTAACGTAATCCATAATCATTTAGGGCATTCAAACTTTTCAAGGATTTGAGCCAGTGAGTTGATGCCGATGTAGTTGTTTCTGTATGTGGCAGTTTGACCTTCCTCCTTTGTGGGCCAATATTCAATCCATGTCTCCTCATCCAAGATGTACTGCAACCTGGCAATATCAAATGATACAAATGAGTCACAAACATATCTTCATTAGCACGCATGGCAGAAAACTATAGTGTTATTTTTTTTCTCTTTTTTTTTTGCCACACCAATCTCAGCTTATGATGCCCTTGGTGATTATCTGATGAGTTAACATACTTTCCGTCTATCCTTGGAAGGTCAGTCCTTCGGCCCATGATTAGGTAGCTCTTGCCTTGTTCGAATCCAAAAGACTCTCTGCAGTTAGCATGACCCATGAAGGTCCTCAGTTTTTCATGTACATCTGGATCAGAACCTGTAGAATAAAACACAAACACATGAATTTTATGGAAATGCCTGATTTAAGTAAAATGCTGAAACTTGTGTAGGACATGGACATAGAGAGCATAGTAATCAAGTGATCTTAGGCTTTCTTATTGGTGTTAGTAAAAAAAAAAATTGGATCTCCACATCACAAAGTATTTAATTAATTATTGATATGATTAACCTTTTATTCATATAAATGCCTGTGAAACAAGTTATTTTCTGTTATTCCTTACATTATAGCAGCTCCAAACAGACATTCCCATGTCATGTCACATTTATGCTAACCGGCCCCCACTGTTCATGTTAGACTTGCATCATGTGTTGTACATGCATTGGTAAAAGGAATGTTTAACCCTAAAATTGGTTTAATTTATACTTATTTTTTGTGTAGGAAGCACTGTTTGGAATATGTTACTGACATACCAGTTCTCAGGACCTGTTCAATCTTCATTTGATAAAAATCTGTGTTTGGGCTCAGGTCCAGTCTTAGTACTTTGACTTTATAAACTGCAGGAGGCATGGAAACATCATTGTTTTATAAATGTTATTTATATCATACATGTTTTTTTTTATATGACAAACTTGTTATTTACTGAAATGTAACATGAATACAGTGAGAGAGATATTTGCACAGACAGCATATTAATTAATTAATGACCTAAATCTATACATAGTTTTCAGTGTTTACCGTAATCAATGACATCTTCACAAGCTTTGTGCACCCTGTCTTTTTCATCAATTTTCTGTTTCTTCTGGACACTGCAGTTTTCTATTTCAGGAGATATAAAAGACCAGGTTCAAACAATTGGATAAATATGCAAAAATTACATTTTTGATTACACCACTTAAGGATTTTTCTTTTTGCCTACTTGTGTGTTGAAAAAGAAAGAAGGTTAAGTGATTCTCCAGAATTTCATATACTGTATGTTATTACTGAACCTTTTAATTTATACTGTTTGTATTTTTCAGGAAATATGTGTACCTTCAGCACAACGGCACAGACCCGCATGTTCATTGCACAATCTGTCCAGGGTACCATTTGTCTTTGTAGGATGGTAGAACTTCACACAGCGTTCTCCTACAAAAGATTTTTTTATTTAATGTGATTTTATTGTGTCTATGTGTAAGTGCCAGAGTTGATTTCTTTAGACTGAACAGGAATCCTGGCTTGCCTTAAAATATGTGTATTTTTGCATTATTTAAAATATGCAGTATTTTTAAAGTTTATTTAAAGTTTTTATTTATTTATTTATAAATTACATGTGTAAATTGAAAAAATAACAATACCAATGTGAGACAATGTTACTCTTGGATGTGTGGCTAAAATCACCTATTTTTTTTATAGATAGCGAGATTATAGAGAAATAATGAATAATTAAGAAGTGAAGTCATAGAGAAGCCCAAAATTGAGAAATAATGTAACAATGTAAATTATGTAAATGATCAAATATGCTTGAATTTATTACAGAGTAAAAAATAAAAAATAAAAAACATATGCAAGGGGGCAATCTGGCAATTCATGCCTACTTAATTTTGTGAGATTCAAATCAATAGCAAATTCCACAACACAGCATGTACTGACCACAACAATGCTTTAAGGCACACAGTACTGTTACCCCAGACACTGCAGAATGAAACGCTCCACATTGGCTAGGACAATGGCTTAGTGATATTGCTCAAACATACAACTTTTGCTTATTTTCTTAAGCACAATAATGGAACAATTTTTCCCTTTTCCTATACAGAGAAAGACCCAAACGGTTGGTCCAAAGATAAATACTGAAATAAAAACTAAAAGTATTTTAAAAAGACTACCTACATTGAACAAGAAATGAACTGGACTGCCGAATACTAAGAACATAGTCACTGATGATGTGACTGTACACATATGGTCACTTCCCAATAAGCAACACCAAAGCAAAAAAACATTCTCCATGAAATAACAGAAAATCTGACAAAACAAGTCAAATGCATTGCAGTGACCATGCATTAGGGGAAAATCGTTGCAGCCTTGCAGAAAAGTATTACAGCTAGTGTTCCAGAAGGGAAACAGAAGCCAAGGCTCTTTAGCTGAACAAGGAAGCCAAGAACCACTTCCTCTTGCTCAACAGATGAGATTCATATGAAATCACTGAAGATCTTTAATAGAACTTCAAAACAGAGCAAAGTTTCTTTTACCAAGTAGAATGAACACTACACAACACAGTGCTGTTAGGAATAATATTAACATAAAAAAAACACAGAATTGTTGACATTTTTGCAGATTTATTTAAAAAACAAAAAAATAAATATCACATGATCCTAAATATTCAGACCCTTTGCTGTGACACTCATATATTTAACTCAGGTGCTGTCCATTTCTTCTGATCAACCTTGAGATGGTTCTACACTTTCATTTGTGTCCAGCTGTGTTTGATTATACTGATTTGATTTCTGTCAATATGGGGTGCTGAGGAAAAAAATGAACTTAAATGATTTTAGCAAATGACTTCAATCTAACATTGAAGAATGTTCAAACATATGACTGAGACTGAGGTTTCGATGCCTGCCAGAACGCATGCCATAAAATGTTTTTCACCGGTAGCGTTAATAGATATTTTTGCTGAAATCAGCTTCAGTTGCACATAGACAAAACTTACACATACCTGACTTAGCTGCATGATGTTATCATAATCAGACTGCTCCAATCACTACTGTCTTAAGCTCCACTAATAGAGCTGTGTAGGACTGATTGCGGAGGAGGTAGTAAAATTAAAATAAATAATTAAAGGACAATTCTTGCCTACTCTTACCTCAGTGGAGGCAAATTTTTGAAAGCATCAATGCCATGTGTCAGTTTGGCAGAGGAGTGCTGAATGAGGAGTTTAATAAAGTGAATACAGATTATAACAGAGAATAAAATGAGTCATGTAAACTCAAATAATTCAATATAAATATATATAATTTATATATAAATATGATTATTTTTCAATGTGTGTGTCATGGATGATGTCCACGACTCCACGCTGTATGGTAAGGAAATATATGAATCTGTGCATGATCTGCGGTGCTGTAAGAGAAGAGTCGAATTTTTTTTTTCTGACACCATTTCAGTGCTGCATGCTCGCTGTTATTAAAAAAACAAAGTACCAGTCACCTGCATAGACAGCATACAAAATGTTCGTTAACGGATCATTTACATAATGCATACGATGTGTTAATAAAAAGTGTTCCATTTTTGTCTAAATGTATCTTTTCTGAGTTCGCTGTCTCTTAATGTTACTAAAACGTTTCTCTTCAACTCATCAACATGTTTCTTATTTCTTGTTACTTGAGGTTACAGATGTTGGTTTGCACCACACAGTTGTTATTTATGTAGGGCTTGAATATCCAATTAAAGAAGGGTGTACTTTTTTTTTTGCATATGTACTGTATATACATTGATTGAATTATATGCTACTTTGTGTGTGTGTGTGCTATTTACCTGGAGAGTAGTACTCATACACACTGGCAGCAGCAGGTTGAAGTAAAGCTACTTTGAATATCTTGTGCACTCTAAAAATAATTCTTTCTGGCACAGTGTGTGATACCTGACAAGAAAACAAATCAACTTCAACAGAGGACTTTAACCACATTTTATTCATTCAAATGTGAAAATATTTTAAACATACCTTATCTAGATAAATGATAAGTGAGCCTCGGTCTGAAAGCTGCTTATCCATCTCAAACTTCTGTATGTATCTGTCCCTCCCAGTGGTTAGCTGAGATAGTGAGTATATAGAACAATTGTGGACTCGTAATTTGGAACGGTTGAGTACACTGTAAAAAGTGTTTTAAGAAATGGATAAAAAGTACAAGGAAGTAAATATTTGTTGGGTTTCTTGATGGTGATGGGCCTAGAAAAGAGAATTTAAACTGAAAGGAAAATGAGGGAGATCAAGACCAGAAGGTGATGGTAATGCAGCATAGTGGATGCAAACAGTCTATAAACCCGCTAACGACCATAACAATTGTTTAACCTTAAATTTTTTGTTAAAAAATTCTAATGGTCATTATACAGAAATCACAAGGCCAGAGCTACTGTATGTACCTGCAAGCCCTTTGTCAGATTGCTTCTTACCTGAGTAAGATCACTTTCATCCACCACAAATCCTGTCAGCAAGCCGATATCCAAAATAGTCATAGTGGCATCTCTGGTTGGATCCTTAAATCTGGATTAACAAAAAAGAAAGAAAATTAATTCCAAAAGTGTACAAAGTAATAACACATAAATTTACATTGCCAAAACATTTATTTAGAAACAAATTAATGAATATATAGATCTACATGCCTTTATTTTACAAAATACTTACAGAAGCTCAATGATGACCTCGTAACTTTCTTCAGCATCTGGATATGCTACTGAGAGATAGATATTACAGCCACAAAACAACAAACAAACAAAGAAAATTTCATTTTATTATTGTTTTGGCACCACAAACAGATATGACTTGGATACAGAAATAAAAAAAAAAAAAAAAATGAGGTGACTCTTACCCTCTTGTTTATTTCTCATTTCAACAGACAGTTTAAATTTGGTGCAGTCACTTTTATTTTCGACAGGTCTTGCGTAATAAAGTGTATACAGCTATAAAGGAGGGATAAATAAATAAACTACAAATAAAAAACAAAGGAACTTCTAGTATTCAAGAACACTCACTTTGAGAATTCCAGCACCCGATCCCTTAGCAGTAACATTGATCTCTTTCTTGAGCTGAACCTGTGAAAGTCCAGACAAACAAATCTTCTATTCAGTCTTCATCCTTCCATCATAAAGCACAGAAAACCTAATGCTACAAAGAGTAAGAATAAGAAATACTACTGCGAGCAGCAGTTTATTGAATATTTTTACATTAATTAGTGCCCTTATCTACACATTAAATACATTTGATTGCTGTTAAAGGCAACTACACTGATTAAAATTCAAAGATAATTCAGGATGCATCCCAAACCACATTTAGCACACTAAATGGGATCCTTGAATAGCAAAGTTGTGAAGGTGTTTAGAATGGTACATATAGCTGCTACACTTCCCACATTGTAATGGAAAATCAACACAGCTCCAGTTCAGGAGAATCATAGAAATAAAAACCTGTGCTGCACACCGGCCCTCCAGGACAGTTTGCCTGACATAAGGGATGCATCATTTGCCTTGTGTTTTCCCAAACATTGTTTTATCCATCTACCTATTCACCAGAGTTGTGTGAATAACACAGTGGTGAATAAAGTTAAGCTGGTTTTGCAAGGAAAAAGTGAATCAACTAAAAATCAGAGCTATGGGAAAAGAATGATGGAAAGACACTACTGTATTTATTTACTCTGTATTATTATACACGCTAGAAAGCTATTCCAACAATCTCAGATGCCAGGTCTCAGCCTATGTCTAGACCTGCTCCTAAAGATGCATTGGTTGTGCAAGTCTGTGAATTTATAGGCTGGCCACAGGACTAAATTGATCATTAGGGTGCTCATCCTTTCTGTCCTTCTGCCTCAAAGACGGGCAAAAGACACATGAAAAATCTGAGTTGGAACATAATGTATGCATTTGTAATATTTTCCCAATATAAACTCTAAATATTTGACTGAACTGCTGTAACGAAGTTGTCAGAGTGACTCAAGGCAGTTTATAGTTTTTCCACAAAGTCCTATGCATTCTAGTTTTAAATATTGTTTTTTGCATAATTCTCTCTTTTTCTTTTTATAAATGCTTAATAAAGTAAAAGGATAATGAACAGAAATGATTAGATTCCATTTGTCTGAAACTAACCTTGTCTGTACGTGTAAGATGTGCATTGTCCTTGTTGAAACTCCATTTGATGGGCCGACTTCGTCCACTCACACTCACTTCCACATCCAAGTCTACATTCTGATGATTCCTTACTTGCTTATAGTACTCAGCCACTGCTTGGAACACCATAATGGTTGCCTAGTTGAAAAATTAAAGGCAGAGACACAACAATCACAGATCGAGATCAATTTGTCAACACCATCCATTGACTAAATTGGATCATAAAGCAGGTAACTAAAAATTGTTTTAATTAAATTCACCCACATTTTAAATAATAAATGAGGGCCAAAATGATTATTGAATAAACATGGGAAAATATAAAAATATATTGTATAAGTTTAATATATTTTTATATGAAATTGGAAAGGTTTAGTCAATTTTGTAAATAAAGTCTGAGGGACACCTACCTGGGTAGATTCATGACTTCCATAGGAATAATTTTGCATACTGAGCCAGTGAACAACTTTTCCTGCTTGGTCAAGCTCCTTTGCTTTTACCAGTGCCAGCAAGGCATATGCTGTTGCTTCCAGAGAGAAACGATTATCTCCAGGAACATCCCAGTAAGCACCATCTGCACACAAAAAATGCAGAATAAAAGACTTTATTTGTTGAAAAACTTTCAGGAAAGGCCAGACTTCTGTGCACACTTTGGAAGTGCTAAATATTATATACTTAAATTAACAGGTCCTGACCTCCAGAGGAAGCTTGCAGCAGGCGCTCTTTGTTTAGTTTTCCAGCATTGGCCAAGGCATAGGAAGACATAGCAACTGCATATGGACTAGTTAGAGAGGGGAGTCTACGCTCCAAATACTCAGTGGCTTTTCTGGAAGACTGTGGAAGACTCTGAAAGGGATAGAGAATAAAGACATATTGTATAACATACTGTACATATAATTGCTATTTGCATAAATAGAGGTTTGATCATTTTCGCCCATTTTTCATACACAGACATATGCTGACACACTCAAGCTGACATACTCCGTCTAATGTGGCACAGACATGGCTTCCTTCTTGCAGAACAATCAGGACAAATGCTGTCAGAGATGCAGCAGCATCTTTACCTCGAACATTACCCTGGAAATGCACAGAAAAGTCTTTATACCAGTTAATATACCAGTTTTTTCTTGTGTCAATAATTTCAGACAAGGAAAAAAAAAGAAAACAAATCTAAGCTCCACTTACAACCATCTCTGGATGAATGACTGGAGCATTTTCTTTAAATGTCCCATCTGTCATCTGTGCATTCAGTATTACCCACTTGAGGGCACTACAGAGAACATTTTCATCTACTTCAATGATATCACTGGCGAGAGCAAAGACTTTGGCAACATATGCTGTCAACCTTCATGCAAGAGAAAGCAAGCAGTCAAAAGACAAGACCTAAGTGGTGAATGTTCTGTAAGAATAGATAAATTGCACAAAATTTGATTTTTTCTGTTTTACCATGTGCTGCTGGGTCTGTGTAACTGTGCAGCATAGGAGCCATCATCTTTACGGAAAGTAAGCTCACGCGTATATCCTAAAAGAGGAAAAGATATCCATCCTTCCATCCTTCTTTGACCAAAGTTTAGGGTTTCTAAATTTTGGGAAGTGTCTCACCTTTCTGGATGTGTTGGACAGCCTCACTGCGTCGGTGCAGGCCAACTTCTTCCCACTGCTTGGTGGTATCTAAGTAGCGAGTGGCAGTAAGTGGCAGTGTCATATACATTATTGTCTCTTCTCCACAGCCAGATGGTTGTATAATCAGACGTCCCATGAAGTCTCCACTGATGGCCTGCTCTATTGTCTGACTCACCTCCTGACCTAAAGTTTAATCCATGGATAGACGCATATAAAGATTGATTATAGAATAATTCATGTTTTTTTCTTTGGATAACATTATTGTTGTGTTTATATTAAATTAAATTTTGTTTAATTTCATGTGACTTTCTACAAAAACAAAATATTTAGATATCTGAATTTCTAAAGTTTAAAAACTGCTTAAGTCACGACAATTACTTAAATGCCTAGATAGGTTAATGATGTCTATCTGAGGTTCTCTAATGAACTGATGGAGAGTAATTAAATACAATTCATTAAGGAATCTCAGAGCCCTAGTTGAACCACATCACCTTTTAAGCACGTTGCTGTCTAACTTAGTTATTCCTTAATGCCATCTTGCTGTAGTGCTGTTGAAGGCTGAAGACTAACCAGACACATGAAGTTTCCATCTTTTAATTTAACATGCACATTGTACCACCATCTAATAAAGATACTACTGTATATATTCTGTTCTCTACTCATCCCCAGTATAACAAAAAACCTTTACGTCTAAATGTATATCACTTCAATTCAGTTTGACATTTATTATAAATAGTCAAAATTTCCAAGCAAACCACAGGAAAGCTTAGTTAGTTACTTTTTGTGGTGCAAACCCATTTAACATGCAGAGAGGAAGTGAAACAGCTGGAATAAATTGTTAAATCTAGTAAATGGATTGGTCAAATGTATATACAGACTACTACATACTAACAGAGATAGTAGTAAAGTGGACCTTGGATTGCAAGTACCTTGGTAGTGTTACCTACAAGTTTGCAAGACAAGCAACATTTTTTCATAAATGCTAGCTAATGAACAAGCGAGGTCTTGAAATACGAGTACTGTAGTGCATATATGCTGCAGAGCGTCACGTGATCACAACTGAGCCAATGATTCTTCTCTCTCTTTCTCAGGCTGTGGGATTGTGGGTAATCGGCTCCCATGCTCAGTCTCAGTACATGTGCGTCACTCATGTAGTAAACATCCATGAACGAGTGTACTGTTTACTATAACATTGTGACCACATGTGCGTGCTTAAAGTGTGTGTGTGTGTGTGTGTGTGTGTCCAAGTGTAGTGTACTGTAATAATGGCCCTAATAAAAAGAAAAAAAGTTAGTTAGGTTAAAAAGTCTGTAGTAGTGTGGGAGATTAATCTGTTTAATGACAATGCAACATCATATTTCTGAAAAATCCTCAAAAGGAGGCAAAAGCATGTGTTAATAGAGAGGTTCCTTGTTAAAGATTCCAGGTTAGCAGACAGAGACTTTCTGTCAGAGAGCAGTGATCTTGTCTGTGTGTGTGTGTGTGTGTGTGTGTGTGTGTGTGTGTGTGTGTGTGTGTGTGTGTGTGTGTGTGTGAGAAAGTCGTCCTACACAGTAGACCCCGTCCTCCCTCTTATACTATTCTTGTCTAACATCAGCCACAATTCTTTTCAAAGGTAAAGTACAGGTTGATTTGTTTTATTTTTACTTTATATTTTGTATTAATTATTTTTATATGAATTTTTTGGTTGTGGAATGAATCATCAGATTTCCATTATTATTTATGGGGAAAGTCACTTTGATATACAAGTGCCTTGAATTACAAGCACGCTTCAGGAATGAATTATTCATTCAACTCAAGTTTATTTGGTTTAACTGTATGAATAATAACAGTATGCCTTTAATAATCTGTTCACATCACTGATCAGATTGCAATTTGGACAATTAATATATTGCAGCAAAGGAGCACACAATTTTGCATAAATAAGGATACATTTTCCCCAGTTCCTGATTGTCCAATTTACTTACCTGCTAGTAAATAATTAAGAATTATTAAATTAGGCATAACAGTAGCAGCATCTTATTGCCTTAGAAACAGTAGTGAAGAATCTGGGCTATTATTTTTATTGTAATCCAGCCAAGATCAAAAAACATTTTGACCTCTGCATATTATGAAGGTGAAGGAACAGGTTCATTTCATACAGTATATGAAAATGGACCTTTCTTAATCTGTTTATGTCAGACTATAGTGACGTGAGTATTTTCTTACCAGTCACAGTGATGTAAGTGTGTGCAGGAGTGTTTGGAACCAGCCCGTTTGGTATAGTATTCCTGTAATTCACAATTTGTATGCCATCTTATATTCCAAACACACACACACACACACACACACACACACACACAGTACAAGTATTGTATTAATGCACCTAAAAATGGAACAGGTATATGCAGAATAAATACTGATTATTTAACAATGAGAATTTTTTTTTTTTTTTTTACATAGTGTGCTTTCTGTTAATTGAATATGAAGTAGATATTAAAAGTCTTACCAGGTACTTGGGAGGGATTTAGTTCCACATGTAATTCTTGGAGTTCAGTTAGCACACCTTCAGACTGGATAATTAAAAAGACCTTATGTTGATGAACATATAAGCATTGCATGGAACTTCATGGTATTTTATTTCAATACTTGAATATGAATATATTATTGGTAGAATATGTTTTCTGTACACTTTGTTTCATCACATTTATCAGAAAGTTTATGCATCTTAAAGTTTCTAGAGCTACATAATGTATAATCAGTCTGGTTAGTTCTGTCTGGAACGATCATCATGTAGATTTCATGTATAATCTGCTGATACTCACCACCACCTTCAGGGTTCTCCTCACTCCATCATAATGTGTTGCACTCGCAGCCTGCACCTCTATCTGGTGGTTTCCTAATTCCATGGGAATAATCACATATGGGATGGCTCTGGTGGACTTAGCAACAATGGTAAATATGATACTGTATTTCTTCTTTTTGCTGGCTGCACTGCAAACATGCTCTGTCTCAAAGAACTCGACACGCACCTGATGGGGACAGGAAGTAAACACACAGACACAACCTTAAAGGTGACCTATTTTATAAAATTTAGTATATGTGAATTTCACTAGATATGATGAACTGAATTTAATTTCATTTTAACCAACTATACATGATTGAGAAAAAAAAAAAACTAACAAAAAAAATCAATCACAGAAAAATCATAGAAATGACACAGATACACATGATTAGTGTATGTATTGTTCTGGTTGTTTTCAGTTGGTCCTATGACGAAGTTAATAAATGAATGAATGTGTAAATAAATAAATAAATAAATAAATGTAATATTATATATATAGACATATTATAAAAATAATAATAATAATATACTAATTTTGAAAGTTCTACACTTTTGCGGCATAATATCAATATTCTGGTAATGGTAAAATTTACACTTTATAAAAGGTGTTATAGAGCCATTATTTAGAGGCAATTGATGTGCCATGCAAGAAGATGGCCTCTCCAGCTCCCTTGGAGACCGCACCCCAGCCCGTAAGGGAAGCGTTTGTCGTTAGCATTTTGCGATGACAAGACGGGCCTAGAGTGGGACCCAAGGTCAAAAACCGGGGTCTGAACCACATAGAAAGGGTACGAAGCAAACCCCTGGAATGAAAACCCCTGGTTCCCTTTCAAAGGCTACACTTGATGCTGCGTGAAAGTGCTATGGGAACATATTTTCGTGTTGCCGTTATAAATTTTGGCTTATATAACCTCGGTCAGGTGACGTCATCTGATGAGACACACCTGCAGGTTATAAATAGGAGTAAACCGGAAACATTCCTCAGATCTTTTGTCTTCACTGACAGCCTAGTTGTGTTGTGTGTCTGTGTTTAAACCAGCAAAATAAGAAAGGGTTTAACTCACCGATATGGCAGAGTTTTTAACGAGACGTCCCTCCGTGTGTGATTATCCATATCGGAGGGCGATCTCTACACTTACTGCTTCAATTAAGGTGCTTCGCGCGCCTCGCGTTCCTTGAGAAGCTCCGAGCCGCGCCGCATTACTGGGGCATGCATCCGGCAGAGCTGCGAGAGATGGATTTCGAATCCTATCTCTCACGCCCTCGTCAGATCGGGAAATTTCTCTGTCCGCTCTCAAGCGCGCCTTGGAGAAACTTGTGAATGGGCAAGGATAGACATCCTCTCTTGCTTCCACGGAGATGGAAATAGCCTCCAAGCACCTGACATTTAGACGGCAGGTTCTGTCGGGTGGCCGGGGGTTGGACCCTCAATGATGCACTCTCCCTTTTTTTAGCAATCTACATATGAGTTAACCCTTTCATGGAGTAAGCTGTATTCATCCCGTGTTTTCCTGCCATCGACTTATTTATTTGTTTAA
>JAQQZS010000010.1:2552181-2562830 GCA_030068045.1 Platyallabes tihoni | reverse complement strand
GGATAGGCTCCAGGTCCCCCGCGACCCTGAACACAGGATTAAGCGGTATAGAAAATGAATGAATGAATGAATAAATGTTTCTTGGGGCCAAGGCGAGTTCGGTTTCTTGACACATCTGCAGTGGCCTTTGCATGTCTCCTCTTTTCTGTGACTAGAATCAAGCTAGTTACGCACAGCATATACGAAAATATAGTAAACACCATGTAAGTCACTGAATATAAAATGACATGTCTTGACTGTATAAACAAGCAGCCATGCTAATAATAATTAATGGAAGTAGCAAACAATGCATTGAAACAAAAATTACCTGAGCTGGGAACATATCCTGAAGCTTGAACTGAGGTTCTTGGCTATACTTGTGGAAATAATGAAGGCATGGGATCTGGGGTCTGCATTAGTGCAGCACATTCAACTTTAAGATGTTTGCCAGCTTCTTTGGCTTTAAATGGATAAAAAAAAAAATTGTCTTCTATCTCGAGTCCAACAGTGTTGCAATGGTCATTATACTTAAAGACCCCAAATTAGACTTTCTCCAAGACATGGTTTTTCATGGGGCTGTGATGATCACTGTGTGGTCAGGTTTCTAGTTTGGCATTGCAATACCTAATGCAACATTTTCATCACTGGAATTACTTTGGATCCAGATACTCTTTTTTTTCCTTGGATAGTTCCACTGTGGCTAGATCTAAAGGTGCGGGCACATCAAGAACTTGTTCTCTATTACCTAATACTCTTCTGAAATAAGTGGTGTGAGATCAGTTCTTAAGGATGAGAAGATGACTACACTGGCTCTTAGCTCATTTATTCTATTGAGCCCATTTTGTTCCAGCATAATGGCATTTTGTTTATTAATGTTACTGCCAGTATTCCCACTTTTTTTTAATAATTTTTTTTAGCAATGATGCTTGATCTGAAATATGTAAAAAAAAAATAAAATAAAAAAAAAAGTACAGACTCAACATATAAACACCAGCTGTGACAGAGAATCGCCAACTTACAGTTACCCCTAAATAACTATTAGGTAAAAGTATAGGGTCAGTGTATAAAAAACACTGATGGTATGATAATACCGCTCTTTACTTATATACAGTTCATGGATAAGTATGTGTTAAGCTTATTTAAACAATTTTGTTCCTGTCTTTGTTTACATTTTATTTAACTATTATTTATCAGATTTACTGATGAACCTCTTTCTTTGTGGTTTTCATTTAAGGTTATTGACTTAGTTGAATAGAAGCCAGCAACTGGCCAATGGCATGTTCTGCATATCTAAGAAACATGTGACATGACATTTAAACATACCTCAAGGAGAACAAGTTTTCTTTTTTTTCTCTTCTGAAAAAAAAATGTCCATGCAAATGTCCATACAGTGCATGGTCTTTACCGCTGTATGCTGTATACAGGGTCACAGGGGGCCTGGAGCCTATCCCAGGATACATAGCTCACGAGGGAAGGTAAACCCTGGATGGGATACCAATCCATCGCAGGGCACACACATACATACACTTCCTCATTCACTGACTAATGGCAATTTAGAAAAACCATGCACATAGATCCGAGGCAGGAATCAAACCCGGAGACTGCAAGTGTGAGGTGACAATGCTAACCACTAAGCCATCGTGCTGCCATGTTGGATATCTTATTGCTGAAAATGGCTTTACTATAACATTAATTTCTGTCTTATTGCCTAAGGAACAATTTACGCACAGTGGTTAAGCATGCGCCTCATCATTGTCTCGTCACACCACTGATATCTGTTCACACAAACAACAGTGGATAAATAACTGATTCAGTCACTTATCTGAAAGAGATCTTCACATCTTAGTCTTATCTAATTTATTTTAGATCACATCTAGTTGCCAGAGGGTTAGTGGTTTTCCAACTGGGAAACTGAGCTCACACAAAAACATAAGTCAGAATTATTTATTGCATGTTTCACACATTCAAGCATATGCAAATGAGAGAGATTTTTGTCAAACAAGAATAAGACAGACTACCCATGAGAACATGATTCCTTAAGAGTTCATTAATTTTCATCTTTGTTTTGCTGTAGGCCTGTTTAGGGCTGTCATGTCGGTGTATGCATATATTGAATAGTAAAAAAAAAAGCCACTGTGATTTTTTTCTGTGGTTACTGTATATCTAGACTGTTCATAACTATACCTCACATGCATAATAGCTACACTGGGATTGTGATTACATTATAGAGTTGTTGTTGGCTTTTTTACTTTTCCTATCGAGGGGTCGCCACAGTGGATCGTTTGATCTGAATACAACTTGGTTTTATGCCGAATTCCCTTCCTAAAATGCAACCCTCCTATTTTATCCAGGCTTGGACATCCAGACACACATTATAAGAACACTATTGGTGATTTCAAAACTATGAAATAACACATATGGCATTACAGTGAAACCTCAATTTATGAATATAATTCATTCCAAAATCTGTTCATAAGCCGATATGGTCGCATAGCAATTCATTTTTCTTCCCTATAGGAATACATTTAAATAGAATTAATCTATTAATCTCTATCGCTAAGAACTATATTTAACTTTTGATGCATTTTGTTTATATCACAAAATATAAAAAAAGCATGAAAAATCCCTAATTATACCAAAATTTGGAGTTTGTGAACAGAGACAACTTTTAGGTGTATTTTTTTAACCAATTCGTTCGTACTAGGGGGTTTCGAGAACCAAAGTTCCACTGTGTGTAATTAAGTAACCACAAAAGCAGCTGTTCAAAAGGTCAGCTGTTCTGGAACAGTTCTTGCAAAAACAATATTGTCAAGTCCATTTACAAAACCCATCAAGCACCATGATGAAACTTTTTTCATGAAGAAAAAGTCCAAAACTTACCTCTGCTGCAGAGGACAGGTTCATTTAGACTTACCGTCCTCAGAAATTACCAGTTAACAAACATCACCTCAGATTACTGCTGTTATGAATCTATACATATGACAAATTAAGACATTAACTGTCAATATTAACTGTTAAAAAGAGTTTGTTGCATATTTTGGAAGCCTTCAGCATTGTTTCACAGAATTTCAGCATTGTTTCACAAATTTTTCACAGTTAAATTTATTAATTTAAAGAGTCACAAACAAACAATTAATTTGCAGTAGTCAAAAGATCTGGACAGTAATAATTATATAGCCTTCAGAAAACAGTTGTTTTGCAAAGTGTGACAAAGAAAAGATCTTAAAACCAAGCATCTACTGTACCTCTTTCACCTTCGCCTGTCGCGTGCTTGGGGATCGTGGGCTGTGAAGATGGACCCAGGTGCAGGAGGAGGTGCAGGTCATGAGCCTCCCAGCACTTCTGTGGTGTCGCTGTAGTGAGATCGGAGGCGCTGGAGCCGAGATGCGAGATCCGTAGCTTCGCATTGCCGCCGGGACGTGAGACAGAGCCGTGGTCGTGAAGGCGGAAATGTTAGATCGGGGCCGTGAAGTTCGTCCGCGATGTCGTCGTGCCAAAACGTGAAGCTGAGCCATAGTCGAGGAGGTGAAAGCGAGAGTTCAAAGCCGTGTGATCAGTCAGCGAGGGCGTCGAGCCAAAACAGATGCGAAGCAAGGCCGTGGTCGAGAAACAAAAGCGAAAGTTGAAAGCCGTTAAATCCAAGTGTGGCGATAAATCCAAATCATGAGACGAGGGGCAACAAAGCAAAATCGGCAACGTGAAAAACCACGAACAGAAACGCGAGAAAACTGCGGCGAAACAACACACAATAATCCAGCACGAGGCAGCGCGCTGCGCTTCCTTATAAGCTGGATGAAATCAGCGCCAGATGAGAAACCGGTTTGCTGGCGGGACGGTCCGGGAGGGGGCGATGACAGCGTGGGAAAACATGACAACGTAATGAGAGCCTGACAGTGTGGGAAAGAAAATGTCAACTTAGAGGACAGTTTACGATGCGTCGTAGCTGGGACACATGGAAGGTGGGGTGGATGCGTCGCATAGATGATGGGAGTAGGAGACGGACAGCGCATGGGTTGATTATCCTGGTTATTGTGAAGGGTCCGATGAAACGGGGAGAGAGCTTGCGTGAAAGTGTCTTTAGGGGAATGTCTCTGGTGGCGAGCATGACTCTGTCTCCTATGTGATACCTGGGGGTCTTGGAGCGATGGCAGTCGGCCTGTCTCTTGTATGAGCGGGATGCTTGCAGCAGGGATCGTCTGGCTCGTAACCATGTACGTCGGTTTTTTCGTTCTGTTTGGCCATTGGATTGGGAATGAAAACCAGAAGATAGGCTAGGAGAGGCTCCGAAGAGTTTACAAAAGGCCCCCCAGAAGCGTGAGAAACATGAAGCATCAACTGCTCTGCAGTCTCTTTGGGGGATGGAAGCTTGGGGAGTGGAACCAGGTGGACGGACTTGGAGAATCGGTCAACGATGGTCAGGATACAAGTATTTCCATCAGATGAGGGTATGAGAGCCCTGTTACAAAATCCAGCGAAATATGCAACCAGGGACAGTGAGGTATGGGTAAGGGTCTGAGGAGGCCAGCCGGAGGACGGTTGTTGGGTTTACAGCGGGTGCAGATGTCGCAGGCTGCCACAAAGCTGGAAACATCCTTCCCCATCGTGGGCCACCAGAAGTGCTGTTATAGAATGATAAAGAGTGTTCGGGCAGAGCCTGGGTGACATGACCGGGTGAAATTGAAGCTTGAGAAGAACAACGACCACCGAGCTTGACGGGCATTGAGTTTTTTGGCGGTGCGCAGGTACTCTAAGTTCTTATGATCGGTCCACTCAATGAAGGAGAGCTCGGTCCCCTCCAGCCAGTGTCTCCACTCCTCCAGCGCTAGCTTGACGGCCAGGAGCTCTTGGGAGCCTACATCATAATTCCTCTCAGCTGGAGTTAGACGGCGGGAGTAGAATGAGCAGGGGTGCAGCTTGTTGTCTCATGGGGATCTTTGGGAGAGGATTCCCCCAACGCCAGTGTTGGAGGCGTCCACTTCTACCACGAACTGGCGAGATGGGTCGGGTATGGTGAGTATGGGGGCTGAGGTGAACCGCTTCTTGAGGTCCGCGAAGGCCTTGTCTGCCTCGTCGTTCCAGTAGAATCGTGTCTTGGAGGAAGTCAGGGAGGTGAGGGGGGTGGCGACGGAACTGTATCTCCGGATAAAGCGGCGATAGAAGTTCGCGAACCCCAGGAACCTTTAAAGGTCACGTCGAGAGGCTGGCGTGGGCCAGTTGGAGACGGCCTGGACCTTGGCTGGCTCCATTTCCAGTCTGGAGGGAGAGATGACAAATCCTAGGAACGTTGTGGAAGTTGTATGGAACTCACATTTTTCGGCTTTAACAAAGAGATTGTTCTCTAAGAGCCTCTGCAGAACTTGGCGAACGTGGTGCCGGTGCTCCTCCAGACCTCGAGAGAAAATTTCAATATCGTCCAAGTACACGAACATGAAAGAGTTCAAGAAGTCGCGGAGGACGTCATTAATGAGGGCCTGGAATACGGCAGGGGCGATGGTCAGTCCGAACGGAACCACCAAATATTCGTAGTGCCCGGTGGGTGTGTTGAAGGCGATTTTCCACTCGTCACCCTCCCGGATGCGGACGAGGTGATAAGCATTTCGTAGGTCGAGTTTGGTGAGGATGTCCACTCCCTGGAGAAGTTTAAAGGCGGTGGCCATGGGGTAACGGGTAGCGGTTCCTGACGGTTATCTCGTTAAGCCCTCTGTAATCAATGCATTGTCTTTTTTCTTGATGAAGAAAAACCCTGCTCCAGCGGGCGAGGAGGATGGACGAATAATTCCGGCGGCGAGGGAATCTGTGATATACTTATTCATGGCCTCTCTTTCTTGGTGTGCCAGAGAGTAAAGTCTGCCTTTCGGGGGAGAGGTGCCCGGGACAAGATCAATAGGACAGTCGTATGGTCGATGCGGCGGAAGTGACATGGCTCGGGTCTTATTGAAGACCTGCCTGAGATCATGGTATTCGGTGGGAACGTTGGAGATGTCCGGGGTTTCATCGGGCGTGACCAGGATAGGAGCCGGAGAGAGGGCTGAGTGCAGGCACGTCGTGGAGCATGAAGGGCTCCAACCCGTGATGACGTGCTTTTTCCAGTCGATCTGGGGTCCATGGAGGGCTAGCCAGGGGAGTCCGAGGACCAAAGCGGCGTGTGATTTGTCAATGATGAAGAAGCAGATCTCCTCAGAGTGGTTCCCTGATGTCCTTAAGGTTAACGGAGGGGTTCTATGTGTGATGGGTGGAAGCCGGCTCCCATCCAAGGCCTGAACGGCGAGCGGAGTGTCTAGCGGTACACAAGGGATTTTTAATGCCTTCATTGTAGATGCGCTGATCAAGTTCTGATCGGAGCCGGAGTCAATGAGCACCTGAATTGGGTGAGCCTGACCACCGATGATTAGGTTTATGGGAAGTAGGGGACGTGATTGTGGGAATCTATCAGGAGGGGAGCCCTCTAGTGCTCCCAGTCTGACTAGGGGGCACCTCCCTTTTAATGCACAGTCTTTAAGCCTGTGTCCTGAAGCTCCACAGTAAGAACAAGCCCCTTGTAGACGGCGTCGGCGTCTCTCCTCGTCAGAGATGCGGGTCCTGCCTAGCTGCATGGGCTCCTCTTGATCCGTTTGCTGCAGAGTAACAGGCGCGTGCCCTATTCTGGGTTGGAGCGATTTCCTGGCGGGGGTACACTTCTGGATGGCCGTCTTAAATGGAGACGTGAGTCGACCCGCCCAGCGAGATCCATGAGCTCATGGAGGTCCGTGGGAGGTTCACGAGAGATGAGCTCATCCTTAAGAGCTTCAGATAGCCCTTCCAGAAAAACATCCGCAAGGGCTCTGTCATTCCATCCACTAGAAGCGGCTAGGGTACGGAACTCGATGGCATAGTCGTAAGCAGAGCGGGATCCCTGACAAAGTCTTAATATCCTAGTTCCGGCCTCCCTGCCGACAAATGACCGATCAAAGACCCTCTTAATCTCCTTGGAGAAGTCATCGAGATTCTCGCAGCATGGGTCGCGAGCTTCCCAGAGGGCTGTGCTCCACTCCCTGGCTCTACCGGTTAGTAGCGTGATTACGTAGGCCACCCGGGAACGTTCTGATGAGAAGGAGGAGGCTTGTAGCTCGAAAATCAGTGAGCATTGTGAGAGGAATGACCTATGGAATGACCTAAGTTCCTGGTTCTCCCCCATAAGTGGGAGGGGCTGGTACGCGTGGCTCTCTTGGAGTTCCGGAGTATGAGGTCGGAGCTGTAGGCACCTGGAGAAGCAGTACTTGGGAGATGACATCAGCTAGAGTTTGTCTTGTGGCAATGAGTTCCTCTTGGTTCTTCCCAAGGAGCACGCCTTGGCTCTCCAGTGCCCGTCTCATCCCGTTTAACCCTGCTGGGTCCATAGAATAATCCAGCAATCACTGTCGCGTGCGCTGGGATCGTGGGCTGTGAAGATGGACCCAGGTGCAGCAGGAGGTGCAGGTCATGAGCCTCCCAGCTCTTCTGTGGTGTCGCTGTAGTGAGAGCGGAGGTGCTGGAGCCGAGATGCGAGATCCGTAGCGTCGCATTGCCGCCGGGACGTGAGACAGAGCCGTGGTCGTGAAGGCGGAAGTGTTAGATCGGGGCCGTGAAATCCGTCCGCGATGTCGTCGTGTGAAAAGGTGCAAGCGAGAGTTCAAAGCCGTTAAATCCAAGCGTGGCGATAAATCCAAATCGTGCGACGAGGGGCAAAATGAGGAACAAAGCGAAATCGGCAACGTGAAAAACCATGAACAGAAACACGAGAAAACTGCGGCGAAACAACACACAATAATCCAGCGCGAGGCAGCGCGCTGCGCTTCCTTATAAGCTGGATGAAATCAGCAGCAGATGAGAAACCAGTGTGCCGGTGGGGCGGTCCGGGAGTGGCGATGACAGTGTAGGAAAACATGACAACATAATGAGAGCCTGACAGTGTGGGAAAGGAAATGTCTAAAAGTCTTTGATCAGCACGAAGGCACTGAGAGCGTGACATCGCCAAATCAATTTACAAATAATAAACCATTAAACAAAATATTGCATTCGTATTCCATTATAAAACATATGTACAGATCTCAAATGTCACATTAATCCACCTTTTTGACAGTTATTAAGTAGTTTAACACTCATAAATCACACTTTACCTCGTCTTATAACCCATTTAGAACTTTTTCACATGGTAACATTAGCCCATCATACTAACTAGTTCGGCGCATGCAATTTGCACATGGCCTATTCAAAATTTGGTCATAATGAATTATTTTTAAATGATATTGGGGTAATATATAAAAATTTACTCACCAAAGCAACACAGAATGATAGAATCAACTCAGTGGATTGCTCACACTGCGACTTGTGGGCGGGGCTTACAAATGGTACCATTGGCTCTTGGGAATGTCTGTCACTAAAATGAAGCCTGTGATTGGATGAATCGTTTTCTCTCAAACTTTCTTTCTTTTTAGCTTCCTTCAACTCTTAATAAGATTTTAAATCTTTTACCGACTATCTGGGTTACCTGGGTTACATAGTGCCTAATCTACTCCGCGGTCATCTGGGGTTACAAATTTTCAAATTGCGAATTTGCGGGATGCGGTGCACCAAATACCAATATTTACAATATTTTTATATTTTCAGTGTGTAAGTGAATCTTGAAAAAAGTCCTGTATATTGTATGTGTGTGCATGTAAGGGTATGGAAGACATCAGTTGGCCTTGCTAGGTTTAGTGAATTAGTTGGTGAATAATCCTAATTTCAGAAAATCCTTAATGAGACAGAGTTCACAGCCCAAGATAGTAGAAAACTTTGACAGAATGGTGTCTGGGATTCCCCTCACAAACTTAGTTTGCAGTCTAAGAAAAGTCAACATCATATTAAACCCTATGAATTAAAAATTGGATGTTACTCAAGTTTATATGCAAGGGAAGGCAGGCAAGGGAATACTTTTGGCATACAATATATTAGCACCATGTTACTGACTTCTTTTCCATTATGGACTAAATAGGAAGACCATCTCTGTGAAAATACTAAATAGTTCAAACCAGTGACACAATCTATTCATCATCTGCAGAAGTGCACTCCACTCCTGCAAATATCTCCTTCCTGTGTCATATTCAATAGAACTTATATTGAGAGTTCTGACAGGACATGCCAAGTCTATGATTTTAATAGAGTCCTCACCAAATCATCATCTGATTTCTCCAGAAGCATAAGTGTGTTACCAGACACTGCAAGGTAATCCAAAATCAGACATTCCACATAACAAACTATAAATATTTGATTGTGTTCCAGCTGCAATAGTACTGCAAAAAATATATCTTGGATAATTTAAGTTTAAGTCATTTACAGTACCACCCTAAAAGATGTTCTTATACTTAACAACTGAGTGCCAGGTATTTTGTGACGATACATGTTAGTTCTTTATGATGGATATATACAGTGGCTTGCAAAAGTATTCGGCCCCCTTGAACTTTTCCACATTTTGTCACGTTACAGCCACAAACATGAATCAATTTTATTGGAATTCCACGTGAAAGACCAATACAACGTGCTATACACGTGAGAAGTGGAACGAAAATCATACATGATTCCAAACATTTTTTTACAAATAAATAACTGAAAAGTGGGGTGTGCGTAATTATTCAGAATTAGGCAAAAAACGACTAAAACTAGGGTTTAACTTTAAAACTAGAGTTTCAATTAAGCAAAAGTTAAGGCAAATCTGTAGAATTCTGAGCCACCTCAGTCCAGGGAAAAAAGATCTGGTTCACCGGATTACTGAGCCGCCGCTTTGTCTCCCTGTAGCGTGTCTACGTGTGTACTTGTTTCCCATTAATTTCGTTATCACCAAATCAAAGTTACCTGTGTCTACCCCTGTGTGTCTCTATATATAAAGGCCGAGCCCGTAGGCCTTTGTCTGTTCACCGTTGTGCACACTTGTGTTTGTCCTGTGAGAGTTATATGTTTTGTGTTTACTCTTTCTTCACCCCAGAACTGAAAGGTGTCTGCAGGACCGAGCTTTAGTGTGTGGAAAGAGAGTCAAGTTCAAGACTGAAGGACTATCAGTTCGCCGAGTTCAGCTGGAGGCCTGTTTGCTTGTTTCGTTCTTTTTGTTTCTAGCCCGCCTGCAGACCCAGCCTGGGGAGTCACCAACCACATCCAGATAACCTGGTTATTTTGGGTGCATATCTTTTGTTTGTAAAAGTGAATAAACTCTGTTCTGTTTTCCCTGCATATGCGTCTGCCTCATCATGGACATGACAGAACTGCAGCTATCTTCTTGTGTCAACTAAACCTTTGATCATTTGGAACTTCTCACTGTTATTGATTGTATTTGAGTCAGCAAATGAGATCTCAACTTAAATCCCTTTTTATACTCTTTTTCAACTGCATCAAAAATAAAAAAATATATTATTACAACAAAATAATAGATTTACTAAATTTATGCTCTCTCTCGCTCTCTCTCTCGCTCACTTGCTTGCATCATCTTACTTTCTCTCTGTGAGGAATTTTGAAACCACTGTGAATTTACGTTTTTTTATTTCTTTATTAGTGTAAAGTACACAACTGTTTAATTTCAGTTATGACACAGGTTTAGGCAGATACCTAAGTACAGCAAAAGTTTTTTTTTTTTTTTTTTATTCTATCCAGCGGTCAATTTAAGTCCTTGATTTCATTTATAG
>JAQQZS010000010.1:2513978-2525442 GCA_030068045.1 Platyallabes tihoni | reverse complement strand
CACACACTACGGGCAATTTGGGAACGCCAATTAGCCTAACCTGCATATCTTTGGACTGTGGGAGGAAACCGGAGTACAAATATATTCTTTTCTGCAATTTGCTTAATTTTTTAAATGCCTCTTTGGTTTCTGACCTGAAAGGAGTTGAAGAACAGGTCATAGAAGAGACGAATGAGCCGCAACAGAGATTCTCTTTCCACAGACTCGTCAATGACGAAGGTGAAGAGGATGGCATGAATCCCCAATAGTGGAATTAGTGTAAGTGTAGATTTAGCCAATCTAAAAAGATATTTTATTTAAATAATGAATATAGCATATTATTTATTATTGAATATATAATATCTTAAATCTAACCACACAAACTAGATAGGATGTTGTGAACCTTATAGTGAACATTACCTGAACTTATAGTCGGTGTACCTCATCTGATGAGCCTTAAGTTTGGACATCAGGATCTTTATAATTCTAATAAATATAAAGAAATTAATCTGAGAGAAAGAGGGAGAGGGGGGAAGAGCAGAAGAATAGGAGAGTAGAAGAAGAAGAAAACAAAGCTGTTTGTAAGGCACATTATTCATGCAAGCAGAACCAACTCTACTCTTAAACAACATTTTTAAACAAAGTTTATTTTTTATTCAAAGGGGTACACTCAGTACAAGACCCAGAGTGTGTGTGCTACAGTATATGAAACTGTTAGCACATGTGTTAGCAATCTGTTAGCTAGTTAACACTGTCCAGCTGGTGAAAATTGGAGAAAACACACACCAACAACAGGGCTGCATGTAACCTGTTACTGAACTGAGCACAAAGTTTTGTTTTTTGTGCTCAAGTGTGAAAAAAAACTATCTGGAGACATCAATACTTGAGGCTGTTGTTCACACCATGTTGTGTGTGCGCTGACCATACAGTAGTTACTCGTATTAGAGCTTTGAACAGAGGACAAAGGTTTCCTTAGTTTAAAGAAGTGCGAACAACTAATCATGCCACAACATTTTCAGATTCTAAACTGAAGTAAGAGGTGGGTTCAAGTCAAAAGCGGGACTTTTGATTGTGCAGAATAACATAACGAAGTTATGAGAGTAAAAACTGTCTTTATTTCTCTATATAATCCCCTGCTACATTAATGCATCTCCACTGAGAAACCATTTAGTTAGTTTCGGACTGCCTGCCTTTTGTCTGAAATGCCGGACTCCCAGGAACTCCTTTAATGGCCCAAACATGCGGAAATGGCTTGGAGCAAGGTCAGGACTGAGGCAATACGGAGGATGTGGCAATAATTCTCAGCCGAGTTCCTGTAATGTGCAAGTGGTGTTGGTGAATGATTGTGTTTACAGTTCACACAGACAGATGTGTCTCTTGCGCAAGGTCAGCGACAAGTCATCATTTGATTTTAAAGGATGAGGCGTTCCACTCGCTGAATATTAACGGGCTGCAAGCCACCTCGGGATTGTCATTTACGGACATAAGGCCTTCTTTAAAATGTTAGCACTGTTTAAATGTTTTACTGCGGCTAAGAGTCTCATCACTGTACTGTGCTGCTCTTCTGTAAATGTCATTCGTTTTTATGCCCTGGTTCACCATAAATGTAATAAAGTCCCAGTTTGACTCGAATACAGCTCATATTTGCGGCTTGTTGTTGGTTAAAAGTTACTTATAAGACTTCAGTGGATGGATTGATCTGGCCATATCATATATGACAATCTAGTAGAGCTCTAAAAGGAGTAACTATGGACAGGACACAGACAACATGGGGTGAACAGGATCATTGAAGTATTTAATTTAATATATTATATCATATATTCATACGACAGTAGGTAATAAATTTTAAGCAACAAACTAAAGTTAATTCATGTGTCCTACCAAACAGATGAACAGGATGGGCGAGCGGATGATCCACCAGTAGCCCATGTTTACATTCTCCCCCCAGCATCTGCGCACCGAACACAAACGCATCACAAACTTGTTTCAACACTGCAGCTGTAAACACATTCCGCATATGACTGAGTACAGATCGCACATCACTTCGTTACAAGTCGAGAAACCCAGGACTTGTATATCAGGTAACACCATGGATCAGAACCACCGATGATGAAATTGAATGATACAGTATGGACGGAGAAAGCTTTTATAAATTATTATGTTTGCTTTAACCCAACAAATTATTTTATTTAAGCTCTTATCGTTCCACATGTTCTGAAAGCACCATATAACTTACTTTCCTACTTTCATCTACTGGGTCTCAGGCTGAGGAAGAAGATATGATTGACTTAAAAGTACACACATAGTGAAGATCTTACCAATCAAAAATTAGTTCTTATAACCAATCATAATGCAGAAAGTGGGATTTATCAGAAAAGATGGGTAGCCTAAATTTAAGCTGAAAAAAATACTATTGTTATACACTGCCTGGCCAAAAAAATATGTACATGCTAAGACTACATTTAGCCTGCTTTACCTTTGATCATAAAACATACTTTGGTGTCCAGTTCATGTGTGTAAATGATTCCTCATGCTCCCAGAACCACCCCCGGAATACGTCTTGGCCATCAGGAAAGAAAAAATCATAAATGTGATAACCTGGTCATTCAGTACATTCAGGTCGCCAGCTGACTTCGTTTTATTGCCACATACTGTAACGTTACTGAGTCTAGACCTGAGCGACTGAAGCAACCCCAGATCATAACACTGTCTCCAGAGGCTTGTACAGTGGACACTATGCATGATGGGTGCATCACTTCATGCTCTTCCCTTCCTACCCTAATCACTGTGGAATAGGCTCAATCTGGATTCAACACACAGCTGTTTAGTCCCAATCCTGTGAGTTCTTATCACCTTGTGTGTGTATGGAAACTTTCCTACTTTCACTATTAAACATGGCTATGGTTCAGCATTACCCTTCCAGGTTTTAATAATGATTTGAAGGGTTCTTAAACCAGCTCCAGTTATTTCAAGTCTCCGTAGTTGTTTTCTTTGCCTGATGCAGCCCAATAATTGACGCATCTAAACCTGCAGTGAAACCACTTTGTGCAAGTCAAAAAAAGTTACAATCTGCTTCAACACTTTTTACCATCTGATTAAACACACATCTTATCGGATCAGCGTTAATGTGCACATTTAACCAGACACTTCTAATTGGAATGCCTTCAACTTTATTGAAGAAATACAGTTGGTGTAAACGTAGCTAGTGATTTACTCAAGAAGCTACAGTACGAAGCCTGAAAATTGAAACAACATACAAGGGTCCCTAAGTCTTTTTGTCCTTTTTAAAGTTTCCAGTAAAGATTCTTTAGAATGATAATCCTCCTTACAGTGACTTTTGTTTGATAAATAATCTTTTGTTGTTGTTGTTTTTGTCATGAAAAAAGTTAATGTAGATGGGAGAACCTGATCCTGTCCATGTTATCCTGCAGATATCTCTGCCCTGTTGCCATGGATACTGTACATCCATGTAGCCACTAGAACTGTGATTCCTGATGTTATTCACGCAAACACCAACTACTTTGATTAAATGCATTTTAACTATATTTTAACTATGCAGTTCTACATGGAACATGGAACAGATTATAATTTTAGACACAGCTCTAAATAACTTTTTAAAGTTCACAAATCCATGCCAATGAGAATGAGTCATCATGTATTCTGTGCTGGTATTTACCTTTCATTTTTTTCAAAAATTAACATGCCAGAAAAGGTCTAGTATCTTTTGTTAATAAAGGTTAATATTCACACATTAATGGACAAGAAATGCTAAAAATTAATAATAATAATAATAATAATAATAATAGTTGTGAGCAACTATGAGTGGGCCCAAGTACCCTGCGGCCTCTCTACCCAGGTGCACTACACAACCTGTGTGTTTTTTGAGCGTGCTAAGACCTACAGAAAGCCGTCGCCGCTTGGGTGGACCGTATAACTTGCACACTTCACACACAATGATGTAATATGGCTAATGTCAGCTTGGGCCCCAAATATTTGTCATGTCAATAAAGCATCATCTAAACCCTTTAACCATGTGTGTGTGCGTGATGTGTGAATGTGTTTGTGTGTGTGTGAGAGAGAGAGAGAGAGAGAGAGACATGTAGGTGTGTCAGTCTGTGCGTGATGTGTGAATGTGTTTGTGCATGTGGTATGTGAGTCTGTGTGTTAACATTTGTAATGTGTGTGTGTGTGTGTGTGTGTGTGTGTGAGTATGTGCGAGTAGAGTTGATTCTCTAGGAAGATTCTATCAAAATTGAATGGGTGTGCTGTGCTCCCAGGCGGCGTTGTCTTTTTGGAGGCTCAAAAGGCACACACGCAGATTGTGCGCCCAGATGGTGATGGTACAGGTGCTTGGGACCGCTCATCATTGCTTGCAACTACATTTCTTTCTTTTATTTTTTCGGAGGTATTAACATGCTCAAAAACTCAGATTGGAATCTGCTACCATTAGGACGCCTGAGCATGACATACAGACTTCGCTGCATAGCTCATACACACTTGCACCTATACATGTCCAACTCTGTACACTTCTAGATCTCATTGAGCTGAACAGTTTTCCACATGCATGTCCTGGGCTCGACTAAACAGTAGGGTTAGGGTTAGAATGCATGGGTGAAAGTTGTTCGGTACTTACAGATTGTTTTCATTCAGATACTTCAGTGTCACCCAAGGCAACACGAATATCACCGGCGTGCCTGCAATTAAAAGTCTATGAATATATAATATACAAAACATTATCTGTAGATGTCATTTCCAATCCGCATCCAAATGTACATCATGTAGCGCACTAAGACAGGCATGACCGCTGTACCTGTCAATTTCAGTGAAAGAGGCATGGTCTCTAAACCTCTTAGTTTCACACAGACACACACATACAGAGACACACACATGGGCTCACCCCAGCCGATGCACAGGTACACGGAGAAGTAGTTTCTCTCAGAGAAGACGGTTATGGCCAGGAGGCTGTGCAGGTACAGCCCCTCCACCAGCAGCCAGTAATTATTGGCGATCACGCTGTACTGCATCATCACCATGGCGACCCGGCATGCTGCAGTTATCTGCCGTCATTGTAACAATTTCTATCTTTACACATTTTGTGCAACGACGTCGTACATCACAATACACACTAGGGTAGGGTGGTAACAGTCATAGAAGAAATATTGTGCATGAATGTGTGTGTGTGTGTGTGTGTGTGTGTGTGTGCGTGCGTGCACCTTGATGTCGAAACTCTGCTCAGGTTTGTGGTATCGTTCTGCCTGCGTGGTGATGATCAGATCCATCAGTGCATCTTTCACCAAGATGGACACGGCGCGCAGAATGAACGAGCCAAACAGATTCATGTGGATGTTGTTCCTCATGCAGTGTAACTTCCTGGGAAAACACACACAAGTATGAACACAAGACAAGCCCAGATGTGGTTGCTGTGGTTCACTGATTAATAAGCCACCAGTCACACTTTATAATCTGTTTATAGTTGTGAAATAATGTGAACGTGAAGCGTTATTGCCCGTTCTCACTTATGTTATAGCAGCTATGAGGGATGGGAATCATCAGTCACTTCCCAATTTGATTAATATTGTGATTCTATAAGTATCACAATTTTATAAATATCACAATTTGATATTACATTTCCCCTGATGTTGTTACAATTTTAAACTTTTTTTTTAAAAAGTGTAATGTTTAATTAACAAAAGTATCAAAGTATCAAATGTAGCGCGTTCCTTACAACATCAATTTTTTCAAGTAAAAACCAACCGCAGCATTTAAACACTACAAACTAACTTCAAATACAAGAGTTTAACATTTAACTTCAAATTAAATTAAACACAAAGCCACATAGTTACTGAGCAGCGCGTATCTCTGTCATCTGCAACTATTATTATTTCTAAAACCTAGGAAATAATTAATGGAAATGTGTAAATAGTTCAGAGAGCACCACCTGTAGGATCATAAAGAAACTGACGTTTTACCGCTTCGAACGCCTCCAAAGTCTCAAAACTCAGCAGTGAGTGCACAGGTTGAGTGGCTGCACATGAGTACACGGAGCTTCTAACATGGTTTTAATGCGGGTTTGAGACTATGCAGATAACATAACGCCATAAAAATATGTTTCCGTTGCATGCGGGACAGAATCATTTATATCTGAGGCTGATCACCGGTCACGGCCTGCACTGCACTGCAAACCAGACAATTCTGGTCACTGGGAGTGTAAACTCTTCTGTCCTAAAGACGTCAGATGTTCTGACACTGGAGACTCCTTCCATACATGACACATGAGCGTCTCACCATATCATAGATTATACATGACTTTAAATCCATTGGTGTGATGAATCTGTTGTACATGTCTGTGTGAATGAGCTGTCTCTATAGAAACAGTGTTAGAAATACAATTTGGTGTGTGTGTGTGTGGTGTGTGTGTGTGTGTGTGTGTGTGTGTGGTGCTCATCTTCACCTGAATGCTGCGAGGATTCCAAGCGCAAGAACCAAAGCTGCCAGAGAGAGCGAGTAACCCACTGTATACATAATCCTGAATTTACTCATGATCTGCCAATACTCTTTCTATACACACACACACACACACACACACACACACACAGGGTAAGACAATAAAGAAAAATGACTTTTAAAAATATCATTCAATCAGCCAAGGTGTAGTGGGTTTGCTAGGTGCCTTCAGCTGCTCAAAATATGTCCAGAAGTAATCTAAAGCCTCACGTCTAAAGCCTCACTTCTTTAGTGACATCATACAGGTATCCTGAAGCGGTTGAGAAGCTTATTGTAGTCTTTAAATGAGAACTAAATGACATAGTGTAGCAGAATGCTAAATTATTAGTCACAGACATGACGCTCTCAGCATGGTGATGTAACTCCACCCACCACCAATTAAGCCCCACCTTCCAAAGTATTTTTTAGCTACTCTTTCTATCTTATTATTAGCCTCCAAGCTTAAACTAAAATGTCTATAAATGTATGAATAATTTAATTAATTATTATTAACAATGTTTTCAGAAAATCCACATCATCTCACCCGTCGCTCATCGTTCTCGTCGCACTCCGTGGTGTTTTTACCGCTGGCCCAGTGACCGTCCGTGCCGCACACACGATACACTCGACCATGCTTAACTACACACACACACACACCCACACACACACACACACATTAATCAGTTGACAACCCACAGAAAGAAATTAAGTTCGATCGACTTTTCAAACTATGTAAGTGGAAAACGTTTTGATTTATTCCGTTTGTAATATTATATTATTGCTCTGGAAGACAGTCCGTCATCGTTGCAGATTTGTGCCGTGTTTCTCACCGTTGCGATACCAAGGCAGGTACCACGGGCAGGAAACGTTAATGATGGATCCGGGCGAGCCATCAGGCCAACAGGTGTATTGATCAAAGGTCCTGTTACACACCAAACCTAATAATAATAACAATAGAATGGTAGTTCATTTGTGTGTGTGTTTGTGTGTGTGTGTGTGTGTGTGTAGACACATGGGACTCTTACCTGTAGCAGGTGGGCTGCTGTTGAAACTCTGTATGCACTCATTCTGGTAGACGGCCCATTTCTCCCGCAATATCTTCAGAGCCAGACAGACCTGCGGGGAAAACATCAAACTCTGAACTGTTACACAGCACGTATGCACGCACACACACACACACACACACACATGCCAAAAAAACTGATGGACACTTATAAAAGTACCACAAAAAGAATAAAATAAAAAATATATAAAAACTAATTATTTGTTAAGAGAAGGATTCTAGCGTGTGTGCGTTTATAGACATGGCTTCATTATCTTAAATAAATACATAAATAAATAAATAAATAAATAAATAAATACTAATACTGGAGGGGATAAAGGCAATTTCCAATGGTGCCTTAAACTATGTTATTATTTGGATTGCTGTCTTAAAAATAATAATGATATAATTGCAGAAGTACTTTTGTTATTACAACAACACCAATAAGAATAAAAACACTTAAAGGTCCTGTATATATCATATATGTCTTTCTATTAAAATAATTTTATTCCTCAAACTCTCTCTGTTTCACTCCTCTTCCAAACACGCTGTTTCAGTGTCTATGCAAATGAGCTACACTACCAGTTAAAAGTTTGGAAACCCCTTTTAACTCCATGGTCTTTCTTGATTTTTATTTCTTTCTAAACTGTAAAACAATACTGAAGGCGTTTATCCAAAATTGACACTTGACACAATATTGCTCTTGCAAGAACTGTTCCAGAACAGCTGACCCTCCCTCATGTCTTAAAATAACAACTGACGGTTGTTGATGTCACTTAATTACCTTAGACCGGGTGCCAATCCATTGTGGAGCACACACACACACACACTCATTCACACTACAGGCAATTTGGGAACATCATTTAGCCTTATCTGTGGGAGGAAACCGGAGTACCCAGAGGAAACCCACAAGCGTGGAGAGAACATTCAAACTCCATACACAGACCCCAAATCAAACCCGGACCCTGGAGGTGCAAGGCGACACTGCTACCCACTAAGCCACTAAGCCACCGCCTATGTGACTATATGTTTGTGGACAATTTACTATGTGTGAGTAGGTTTAATTAAGGGGGCGGGGGGGGCTCTTCCTATATGATGTCACATTTGGGGGGAAATGATTTTCTAGGTTAAATCCTCAGCCAAAGGACAAAAAGCAAAAGGCAGAATTTCTTTTTTCACTGCATTTTTGTTTGTGCACACACATACACACACTGGAGGCCCATCTAAATGACTAAAACGTGAATCTCGCATAATATGTGCCCTTTAAATTAATGAAATTTAATACAAATAAATTTCTAGCCATTTTTATTGCAATGAATGACACAAAAGTTTTCCATTTTAAGTAATGAAACGCATGCTTTCATCACTGCAAGCGATTGATGACAGAAGGACACAGTCATGTCATTAAACGTTGTATTGAATAGAGACTCAAGGTTAATTTGATGTGAATATAAAGTGAGAGCTCGCAAAAGCTGCGGTAATGACTCAACCAATTATCACAGAGACAATCTCACTTCTGCATTCCACACCACACACATCACATCAGTACCTTTATTTATGGCTCATTTTCATCCTCCTCCTCCTCCTCCTCCTCCTCTTCGTCTTCTTCTTGTTGCTTGCACACACACTCATAATCTATTGATTCTTGATAAACATTCTTCTAAACTTTCATTCCCCCCTTGCCCCTTTCCTGGTACACTGTCTTTTATTTTCGACTGTTTATCATCAGATTTAAAACATCTGAGACAATAAAATGCTAGTTTAATCAAATGCAGGATTTTTGGTAATCCATTGATCTAGTATAAAATATTTCCCTTGGGCTTTTTTTTTCTCTTTCTCAGGATCGCCACATTGGATCATTCAATCTGCAAGTTATTGACACGCATGTTGCACTGAATCTTTTTCTCCAGGGACTGGAACAGAGAATGCCCTACACCTCCAGTGTCATATGTTGCATATCCTACATGGGCATAGGGATAAGGGCCTTGTCCAAGGGCCTAACACTGAGAACCTGGCAGTGGCAGACTCAAACCCCTAACCCTCAACCACCTGAGCCACCCCTGCCCCACACAAGTAATGAATGACTGAATGATTGAATGGATGCACACTTGATTTCTATCTACCCAATCACACCCATCACAGCACTGAAAGAATTTCAGACGAAGGTTTATTTTTATTCTTTACAATGCTAACAATGGTATTTCTGTATGGTCATTATTGTTCCTGCTGATCAACGTTTCGTTTTGTGGAACAGTGTGACAGTCATGTGCTTTATCTATTTCTGTTTATATCTTTAACCATCTCCCTGAATGTGCAGGAATGTCTCAGTGAAGGAGAACTAGAACAGGTAATGGTGGAAGAAAATCTGACATTTCGACATTCCTATGTGTGTGTCTGCTTGTGCGCGTGCTCGTTACGCTTCGTTACGTAGATGTGAATGACTTTGAATGACTAGTGATCATCAGTGGTTTTTGTGTGTTTGTGCAGGTATTTGATGCTTTGCAAACCCCTAAAGAGTCCCCGGTCCTCACAATGATAGGACCATGTCCAATGTCCTCATAAGTGTTACTTTTCAATGCTATTTTCCGAATAATTTCAGCACTATTTCCTGGTCATTAGTGAGATTATGTCAGTGGAATTCCATGCATGAATCTAAGTTTGTGTGTGTCAGTTACAGTATGTTTCGAATCTTCACAACTAAGTGTAAGTGTATATGAGTATGTGTGTGTGTGTGTGTGTGTGTGTGTGTGTGTGTGAGTGAGAGAGAGAGAGAGAGAGACCAAGCAGAGTTGATATACAAATAAAAATCCTGACTCATCTTCACATCATCCTCAAATTGTCCTCAAGTGAGAACTGTACATCGAGGATAAACGGTTAGGTGTGTTTGTCTGTTTTATGGTTCTCCAGAGGTCCCCAGAAGAACATGAAGAACAATGTAGAGATCATTTAACAAAACCAGCTCTCGAAGCCAAACGATTTCCACCTTTTGTAACTGCAGATTTATAAACTATTTCTACTGAAAGTCATGAGTTCTATTTTAAGTTTATAAATGTGTTTAAACACAAACACACCCCACACTGGGCCTCATTAATCAATCTGGGTTTAGCATGAAGTGTTTAAATGTTTTCCTACCCCACACAGAACAAACAATTAAAAACCAAAAGCATTATCGCTTTGGCCTTATATGTGTACTGTATGTAAATCAGTTACCAAGCGCATTTATGACACAACAATGGTTTACCTTTAGCCACGCCCATAACACTTGCTTTAGTAGCATGAAGTTCATGGTTTTGCTTATATCAGTGCTAATGCAATAAGGAGTGTTAGCATTTTATACAGTGATGCCCATGACTTTCTGTAAACACTCAAAAGCTGTGTGTGTGTGTGTGTGTGTGTGTGCGCGTCTTACCTGTGTGTGTGAGGAGAATGTTAAGAGGAGCAGGAGCAGGAGCAGCCGCAGGGACATCCCTCAGCCTGAGAATTAATTCATCACCGTGCTACCCTTAACATAGCACCTGCGCAAACAGAAAGCGCAGAAGGTTAACTGGGAAAATGTAACTGATTATGTGTTATATATATTTTTTTTTAATTACACCTGTTGTATAACATCAATAACATTTCTGAGCAAGTTCCACAGCATGTTGTCAAGTATAACATTTGTTCTGTTTATAATTACATTTAATGTTAACTGTTAAAATCTAAACATCATCACTAACATTCTAGCTGCTCCCCATCAGACTCCCTAATGCTGTTGCCACCCAAAACACGAACAATGACCAACCACTTCATTTCTGACAGAAGATCTTTGAAACGATGTTGGGATAATGCTGAATTAACGATCTCCACAACGTATTTCAAAAATAACTTCAAAATGTTTATATACAATGGGTGGGTGAATGTGTGTGTGTGTGTGTGTGTGCCCTGCGATGGATTGGCACCCTGTCCAGGGTGTACCCTGCC
>JAQQZS010000010.1:2408979-2420296 GCA_030068045.1 Platyallabes tihoni | reverse complement strand
CCATCTCTCCTCTGAACATGTCCAAACCACCTCAATCTGGCCTCTCTGACTTTATCTCCAAAACATCTCACATGGGTGGATGAAAGAAAGGTTATGATTTAACTAATGAAAAAATATAAGTAACTGTCAAATAGAAGACGGATAAAAGTGAATAGTTATGTAGCTCTTTGTGTGGTGCCACACCTGGTGTTCTGCTTATACTAGAGAATGTGTGGGACATTAGCCTTGAAACAACATTGCTTCCAACCATGCACTGCAATCTGAAGACACACACATGGGCTCTTCAGTTTCACACATCCTCTCTATGCTTTATGCAGTGTGATATGTGTGTGTTAGCAGACTCACTCACAGGCAGCATTTATCATATCACGAAGGTGACTTGCATGGCCCTCTCTAGTAAATAACAGTCACGACATCACTCTCTGTCTCTGATTTAATATTATACTCTAGCCTACATTTAATCTGAAACGCTCTGCTCATTAATTAACCAGTCTCGAACAGGAGTCAGAGACCTGCGCAGTCACCCACAACATTAATACAAACATGGATAAAACACACATCCATAAAAGAGGAATAGAAATAACAGAACCCTTATCAGTCTTTAGTATCAAACTGTTTTTATTAAAAACGCATTAGATTTGATCATGTTTCATCATTTCTAATATTTCGTCTAGTCTATGTGTATATACAGACACACACACATTCAACCTGGCAACACTTACAGCAAGCTGTACTTTACAAAATGAAAATGAAAACGAACGGAAGATCATGGAGCGAGTTGTGATTCTGAGGATGCTGCATGTGTCAGAATTGTTCATGAGAATGAAAATTGTCCGTGTTGGTTTGTGAAGGTGTGAGAGGTCACTGGATGGGGCAGCCTGGATGTGTCCCCGCTTTATTCAGCTTCATGTTCTGTGCTTGCTCCTCGCGTGAGGCGAGTGCGAGCTGTAAGTCTGTTCCGAAGCTGGGTCTGCGTGCGAGTGGTTGTACCGCGCCGCAGGGCGTGTCCCCACTGCGTTGACGTGTCGCACGCAGGATGGCGTGGTACGAGCGGATGGAGAGCTTGCGGTGGCGAGATGGCCCTGTCTCGAGCGGGAGTCCACCTCGCTCAGCTAACGTCGCAAACACCTCCTCCAGGTTTTTACTGTCTTTGGCTGACGTCTCATAGAGCGCGCAGCCATCTGCGAACATGTGCAGGGCCTCTGTGTGTGACACCGCATGCTGCTCGACTGGCAAGTCCACTTTGTTTGCACACACCACCACGGGCACGGTGCTCACACGAGCCTTGGAGCGCAGCAACGCTGCCTTGGCTGATGAGATCTCAGAACGTAGAGCGCACACTTCGTCAAATGAGCTGCGATCATCCACACTGTACACCAGCAAGAAAATGTCGCCTGCATGAGACAAGAAAAGAACAAAAAGAAGCTCGGTCAGTGACATGATGGTAAATCTGACAATTCAAACTATATGAAACCAAATCAAAACAACTCTGTGCAAAAGTCTTGTGAAAGCCAATGCTTAAATAACTTTGTTAATCATTATAACATTGTTATAATGATTTCCTTTAAATCGGGTGTTTTTGATGAAACCGAACATACTGTATACTCATATCATGGCACCTATTCAGGACCAATTAAAGTCCTAAAAAGCTTAACACCCTAGCAAACCTAGCTTACCATCCTGTCCTGAAGTTTGCTTAACAAGCCTCGATTTTTAAAGACCCTCTACAGATAACCTGAGTGATAGTCTCACTCGCTGAACAGGAATTTCAAGATATGATTCTTACTGTAAACTCACAGAAACTTGAGCCAAGCTGGTGGAAAAGTTGTAAATAAGGTGAAGACTGCACTTTTATTTATAACCTTTGTTTGAAATGCTTGCTTAGCATTTAATAGTCATCTGACACCAATGACCTGCATGTCTTAGAGAAATGGAGAAACCCTCTTGGAATTGAGGTGTGGCGAAGAACTGGAGAAGCATCAAGGGATGTAATAAAGCTTTTGTTTTGTTAAAGATTTATGTTTTACAAAAGCTTTAAAAGCTTTAAAAAGCTGTCAGTATTTGTGTGTAAAATCATAGAAAATCTGTAAAATTAATAAATACTGACTTTTAGGGAATTCTGTCAAAATCAAGCATGATTAAGATGCACTGGGGAAGAAAGTCTCACTGAATAGCTATTAAATTCTAATGAATTAATAACACTGAATAGTAAATAACATTAAAACAATATTAAATAAAACAGTACAGTATATGTTTTTGTCATCATCTAAAACGTAAAATCACATGGGGATTTGAGTGCATCATGTGGGATAAGTAAGCGCTTCTCAATAAATGGGTCTCTGATGAGTTTGAATTTGGTTGGAGAGTCTAAGTTCTGGTGTGTTTTTAATTTAAATACTGAACATTGTTTATTTATATATTTATATTTATGTGTATTAAGTATACATAATATAATATAATATAATATAATATAATATAATATAATATAATATAATATAATATAATATAATATAATATTTTTGGAAATCATTTCAATATATGACTAGATTAAGAAGCATTAAAAAAAAAAGGTTTTAATTGTTTACATTTACTTAAAAAGTCACCAAACTTCTTTAAAGTAATTTATAGCTTAGTAAACACCAGAATGTAAAATAAAAACAAACAAAAAACAAAACTAGCTAACACTAAATAAATGACTTAATAACAAATGTATAGTTTTTACTTTTGTTCTGTTCAGTTTTATATCTTATGCCTATGCATTTGTGTAAATATTTTCCCGGGGAAAAAAAAATATCACAAAGTTTAGTAAGATAAACAAAACGAAATGAAAGAGATAAATGTTTCCATAATGTTACATTTTTACTGCTTTTTGGAAAATATCAGCAAACAACTTGTTAACCCCTGTGGTATTTTGTGATGTCTCTATGTTGTGTGTGTGTGTGTGTGTGTGTGTGTGTGTGTGTGCGCGCGTACCGGTGAGGATGGAGAGCCTGCGCTTGGCGGGGAAGTCTCTCTCCCCGGCCGCGTCCAGGATGTCCACCTGGTAAGTCTCCCCGCGGATGCTGTAGACCTTGCGCGTGAAGTCCTCGCGCGTGGGCTCGTACTGCTCGGCGTAGCCGTCCCGCAGGAAGCGCCTCAGGATGGCCGTCTTGCCGACGCGCGGCGCTCCGAGCACCACCATCCTCCTGCAGTTCTGCGGCTTCGGTCCGGTGCTCAGAGACTCCCGCGCGCGCAGCACCGCCGCCGTATGGTTCCGGTCCTCCGCCGCCCTCGCCTTCTTCTCCCGGCGCTTTATGAGCTGCGCCGCGGCCAGTCTCTGCACTCCCAGTCCAGCTTTGGAGATGGTGGCGGCCACGCCGAGCCCGCCGAGCCCCAGGCCGCTCAGGAAGGCGCTCGAGGAGCTCGGGAGGAAGTCGGCCGCGTGTCCGGGCTGCATGCGCGGCACCGGGGCTCTCTGGAGCTCCGCAGTGTTGGTGTCCGACGGTGCAGGAGCCATCAGGAGAGCTGGGGTGGTCTGATCAGTGCTCTAACAGTCTGACTGATGAACTGACTCTCTCTCTCTCTCTCTCTATTTCTCTCTGTGTGTGTTAGTGTCTTAGAGCTGAAGATACTCTGTGCGCCTCTCCAACCCGCCTTATATACGCAAAGGGGTGTGTATGCTGGAGAAATAGCTACAAAACTTTGGTCCTATACATGAACACTGAAATTTCACACCAGGTAGCAAGAATACAATACAGTGAATTATTATAAATAATAATAATAATAATAATAATAATAATAATAATAATAATAATAATATTTGTTTATCACTTTTTCTTTTTGCATTTTGTGCATGATTTAGTGAAGATATTGCACCATGGCTCTGAAAAATGTTAGCAAGGACGGTAACAAGAAGAAAAGGTAGACACTTCCAGATCTGTTTTTAAAGCAGCCAAGACTAATTATAAATTAAGATTTAATGAGGTTTCATGTCTGTTTATTTCATATTTTACTTCATTTACATTTCTTGTCTAAATGTGTCAATTGTTTTTATGGGCAAAAATATGATTAAAGTGTTGGAAATTGGTAATATTGGTAATATATTTGAATGGCCAGACTGGATTATCTGCCTTTACATTATTTCCTATGGGAAAATGCATTTTGCAATCTGAAACCTCAAGAGCTCGCCTATGAAACGGATTTAATTTGTATGCTGGGGTACCGCTTTACAGTAGTTGCATTCTAACAAAACATGCAGGCCTTGTATTATTATTATTATTAGTAGTAGTAGTAGTAGTAGTAGAAGTAGTAGTAGTAGGATGCTTAAGTAACTCAGTAATTAAAGCATTGGGCTGTGGTTCAGCAGGTCCCAGATTCAAACCTGCTGATCCATAGTCTGATGCCTATGCTGCTGTTGGGCCCTTGAGCGAGGCCCCAAACCCTTAAATGCTCAAATGTATAATGAGAAAAAAAGTAAGTTGCTCTAGTTAAAATGTTATTATTTTATTATTATTATCATCATTTTTGTGGCTATGTTTACATTATAGTCCACATTACTCAATTCCCTTTTTTTGTCGACTTGGATTTTCATGTCATGACAGTTCACATTTACAAGTGACATTTGTCTGACTTTAACCTGGACGTGTCTGCCCTCTAAAATATGGAACTGTGTGCACAGTGACACGCTTTGCTTGAACCACCTGGGTTAAAACACACCATATTTGTGTGAGCGCTCATTCGTTTCAAACAACAGATGTAATTTCAGCAGAAAATCTGCTTTGGATTTTGTTCTGTAGGATAGCAAGCAGTTGGTTAGCTGTATTAGTTGTGGTCCAAAAGAAGGAAGAAAGCGAAACCTCTCTCTTTTAACTGTTATGTCACCTGTTGCTAGCACTGCTATGAAATGCAGTGATGACAGATGATGTCGGTGAGGGCTGTACAAAGCACAAAGGTAAAAAGTTGCCATAAAAAATCTGATCTGTATCACTTTAAATAAAAAATAATCAGATTTGAATTACTTCAGGCTGGGAAAAGGTAATTGTATTATTATCTATAATGTGTTACATATGCATTAAAGCCCAGTGAAATTCCATTCTTTGCATATCCCTGTTTGTTAGGAATCTGGGGTTTATATGGTACGCCTGAAGCAGAGAGGGTTAATATGGTGGTTCGTTCTTTATTACCTGCATATCCTTTGGCTTTTCTATACACTGCCTAAAACATATAGATTGCACAATTCTGAAGGATGAAGATTCTATTGCACATGCTTGCACATACACACCCTCACACCCAATGCACAGGGCCCTTTTTATTAATAACATGAGATGCCTCTTTCCACAGCAAACATTTTAGAAATACCATCTCCTAGCTACTGTATAGTTGCTTAAGTGACAAATTCTACCAGGCTAGTGTGGCATTACTTTATCATGTTTATGTCATCCTTCTTGTTTTTTTTTTTTTTTTTTCCATTTGCTGGTGTCTGGTTCTCACAACAAGACAGAATCGAAACAATCACTGATGCCACGTGGTACTGATATGAGACACCTGTTATAGTGCTTTTGCTTCAGGATTTTTGGGGGAAGTTCTGTACTTTTGACTTCACATGGATGCAGTGAGCATTCGCATTCGTCTCTCCTGGGGCCACAACATTACCGGTGCGACAACACACACAGACGGTCCGTCCTTAGATTGAAATGAATAGTGAATGAGCTGTCAAATTAACTGAAGAGCAGAGGCACAATTTTGGACCGATTGTCTTAGCATACAGTCGGAGAGCACAGAACTTGTACTGTATAATGTGGCTGTGTGTGTGTGTGTGTGTGTGTGTGTGTGTGTTCCTGCAGGTGGAACATGACGTTTTTCCCGCTGTGTCTGTTCATCTCTTTATGCACTTTCCAAAATTACACTGGCAACACGGGACTCACCCACTGTGCATATTTGTTTGTACAGTTTTAGGACTTATATTAGGATTTATACTTTATATAAACCATATACTGTAAACCAGATTCTGATATATCTCCATTTAAATCCATATACAGTATATATCAGAACACATTTACACACACACAATGAGTTTGATTCTGGCAGTTTGTGACTCTTAAAGTACAGTCCAACATAAAACACTGTAGATTTGTTATAGACAAGACATTATAAACAATAAGTACACAACATTCAATTACTGTAGAGACTAAATAAAGAATGCAAAAATATTGAGTATGCAACAGATCAGCAATGTACATAACTTGAGTATGCAGGGTAGCGCAAGTGCATCACATATGAGAAGTACTGCAAAAAAAAGTAATGTACAGCACAACACTCAGTACTATATACATATAGAGAGAGTATTGAACCAATAAGCTCAAAAGCAATAATATCAAATTCATGACTCATATAAAAAGTAATTTGTAAAAGAAAAAAAAATAAGTAAAGATTAATTTGTTGAATTTTTTTTTTCTTCCGGAAATTAGTGCATAATAGTGCTTTATTTATTTATTTATTTATTTATTTATTTATTTAAATAAAGAAAAAAAGAAAGTATAGGAAAATTATAATTAAACTTTATTTTTTTAGAGTCAATAAAAGTCCAATATATTATATTATATTATATTACTTTAAATATTATATTAAATTATATTATATTATTTAACAAAAATAAACGTATAATGTAAATAAATAAAATGCATTTGTTTTATGTTTCATGAATGAAATGGTAACAAACCCAGGTATTGTAGTTTATGCCTTTAATTGATCACTTCTGTTGTTTTATAGTCGTTATAACTATTATAACGCTATACTGTTGTTGATGATCACAGTTATTTATTCATTCATTTATTTATCTATATATCTATCTATCGTTCATGCAAGAATTATAAAATGCTGTTGTATTGTGTTGTCACTTTGACATTAAAACCTTTTGCCGTGTACGGCATTAACACCGCTGGACACGCTTCAGTTCCGGAAGTAATCGCGCGCCTGCGTCCGTTGCCACGGCAACATGTGCACGCGAAAAGACTCGTAACAATGCTGTGCGGAATCCCAATCGGCATCTCACTGCCTACACCTGCGCCCTAAGTAGGCAGTGTCTGAACGCTGTCATGCTCCCTACACAGGGCACTAAATCACTCACACTTTCCGGTTTGGAGTTCGGACACGGCTTTAACAACACAGGTTTCATTTCTGCGCCTAAGAAGGAATTAATGGCAGGGATATTTATCAAGATCCTGTTTAACCTTTAAGTCTTAAAGTAAGGTTGTGTCAGACTCAGGAAAATGAACTTAGCAGTAAAATTACATTAAATGTGTTGTAATATTTAGACATGGCAAGTGTTGGGAGACCATGTCAATCTGCTGGAAAGGAGAGCAGAGGTTCTGAGAGATCAGCACAGGGTAGGTCACTTTATTATTTTAATTTAAAATCTGAAACTACACAATAATACAAAGTGTTACAAATGATGCAATTAATAGAATAATTACAAAAGTTGTCCAGAACAAAATGACAGGAAGTGAGAAAAACATGCAGAACATGTGTCTCAGTACATACAGTAAAGAGCTACTGAGAAATAAACTGATTTACATTAAATTCACATTAATGAATGAATGGTTTTCTGTATGTGGGCTTTCAAATCCGATAAGCTACAAATCCGATCGCTGGCTCTGATTATGATCAGACAGGAAACGTCTGAGCTGATTTTTGTTTGTTTGTTTGTTTGTTTGTTTTGTCATATATCCTAGAATAATTAATTTCAGATGGAGACAAATGTTAAAATAATAAAGAGAATGGAGTGGGGTGAAAAGATGACCGTCACCACTTGTTTGTTTTTTAAACATGAATCGTTCAACCACCTGCACCATTCTACAGAACACAGTACTGTAATATACTGTGTATAACGGATTGTGTAAGTATCCTAGTACCTAGACAATGTTTGTTGGCCAAACAAACGCACTCTTGGAATGGAATCTCACTCATACTGTATGTAGGGGACTGTGTGGGTCCCTCTTCTTCTTTGTTGTTTAATGGCGGTTGGAATCCTGTAGGTTACATTACCACCAAATGCAGGTCTCACTTTCCCTCATCTTTCCAGCCTCTTAAAGCTGATTTTCCAGACCAGTCTTTCTTAAAACATTTTAATTCATATTTCTCTGATCTTGTATTGTATGATGTCTTGAACTCTTTATCTGCTTAATCCATCTTCCACTCCTTTTCCTCCATGCACTTCCTGCAGTTCCTCAGTACTTAGCTGGAGTTCTATAGGTTGCATCACCACCACCTATAGATCTCTCTATCTCTCTCTCTCCTAAGCTTCACTGACCTTTAAAGCCACATTTTCAGTCCAGGCTTACTCAAAAAAATAACATTAAGTGCTTCCTTCCCTGATCAGTGACTCCCTCTTTGCTCTTTACCTTCTACTCTCTTTAGTTCTTGGAGCTGTGACATCATGTCTAGCCTCTCCTGCATAAAAGTCCTGTGACAGAGCAATACATGCTTGACAGTCTCACTTTCATTTGTCGGATTTGACAGACACCCTTATCCAGAGCAACTTATGTTTTATCTCATTTTACATCCAAGCTACGGTAGTGAGGCTTAAGGGTCTTTCTCAAGAGCCCAACAGTGGCAACTTGGTGGCGCTGGGGTTTAAACCTGGGGACTTCGTATCAGTATGTCAACACCTTAACCACCGAGCTGCCCCTGCCCAGGACTATTAACGTTGCTGTGTTCAATTCTTAGTCTGCTAATTAATACTTCCTCTTTCTGATTTTTTCTCATCCTTATCACACCCAATCTACTTTGTCCTGTTTCAAATTTCTATAGCAACAGCTCTTTTACAGGCATGCGTATGACTATATATCCAAAGTCTACCAGGTAGTATTGGTCCCACAGTATAGACTGTGCTGTTAGAGAAAAACAAGAGGGAAGGGTATTTATGTACCCAGGCATAGGCATTTATGTAAACATTAGAGCTTCTTCTAGATACCTAGACCTCTTACTCACTCATTATATTCTCTATAGCATTTATCCTGTACAGGGTCACCGGAAGCCTGGAACCTATCTCATGGGACCTGGATGGGTGCCAATCCATTGTTGGGTACACAAGCATACACTCACACACTACAGGGGAATTTGGAAATGCCACTTAGCCTACCCTGCATGTCTTTGGACTGTGGGAGGAAACATACTAAGCACAGGTACAGTAGAACATGGGAACTCAACACACACAGTGATGCTGGAGGTGTAAAGCAACCACTACACCACTATGCTTATAAAATATATAAATATTTAAAAACAAGAAGGCTGCATGACAGTGTGTATGAAATCCATATTGCATAAGCAGCATTGTTACAAACAGAAGTGACCTGGATGGGTTCACTGCAGCAAATTTGAACATTGTAGAATCCCTATGTAACATTAAAGGGTTAAAAAGAAAGGGAAATGAAATGCTGATGAATTGGACAAACACTGACCTGTCTGCTGTAATGTCCTATTAACCTTATGCTCCAGAAACTGTGTGTAACAGACAAAAAGAGAAAAATTTATGATGGATTAAACACTGCTGTGTGTGAGAGAGAGAAAGACTGTGTCTTTCTGACCCACCAACTCTACAATTTGCTACATGGACGAGGCTTTTATCAAAGACACCACGGCAGGTGTGTATGTGTGTGTGCTTTAGACACAAAGCGAAGTCTAAAATTCTCTAACCCAGTTCTCAAGCCTAAAAGAGGCTTAATGAGAACCAGGTGTACCTGCTTTGTTATTTTTCCTCCACTTCAGGTTTTTCGTCTCTTTCTGTTGTAGATAAGTCCAGCATGGCCTTGAAAACAAGGCTGCATCAATCTTAGGCTGGATATACATCAGAAACTTTTTGCTACTTTATAATATATAAAGCTAAAACTAACCGTCATTAGCTAAATATAAAACGCTGCAATGATTATTTTGTTCTAACCAAGCACCTTGATTTGAGTTGTTCTTCTCACATCACAACAATTCGTGCTCACTGTCATGGTAGCGCCAATGGCCGCTTAGCGACATTACTCATCATCCCTAGTGTCAATAACCACCTTTACCTCTTCTTCATTATTCAACCGTAATATATTATTCCTGCAACATAACGCTCCTGTAACTCCACCTGGCTGTATATGATTGTTGTGTGTGCATCAAGGGGCATTCAAGTCAAAGCAGACCTTTTGATTGTGTAGAATAACAGAACACAGTTATGAGAATAAAATCTCTCTTTATTTCTCTATATAATCCCCTGATGCACTAATGCACTTATCCCAGTGTTTCACTAGTGCTTGGACACCATCAAGGTAGAAAGTTTTCTCAGTTCACTGGAGCCATGATCAGACTGTCTGTCTGATTCACGTCTAAAAAATACTTTACTGACCAAAACATGTGCAAGTGTCTTGGATTGAGATCAGGACTGTACAGAGATGTGTCAATAACTCCCAGATTTTCAAGAATTAAGCGTTTCACTCGCCTAATGGTCATCCCTACAAATAAGCTGTTGCTACAGAAACAATAATGCAGTCGAACATTTGTATTAATATAAATCTGCACTACTGTCAGGCTGCTGTTATTGGGAATTCATCAACACCTTCTAACCAATCAGAATCCAGAACTCAACAGCACTGTGGTGTGAAGTTCAGGGTGCTGTAACACTGATGAAGTGATTTAAATCGAGACAGTAAGATTCAGATAAAGTCTGATGTGAGTTTACCGTGCACTAGGTTTCTGTGAATCCGCACTGAAGTGAGTAGACAGTGTTCTCCTCCTGCTGAGAGTAAGTATCACTGTGTGTTTGCTGTCATGTCACTCTTCCTTCTTTTACACAATGAGTTGTTATACTTATTCTTCAGAAGAGAACTAACAAAAGAGTAACAGAAACATTTTCTCCCAATTCCAAAGTTTCAATTAGAAAATTTTGAAAACTTGTGAAAACTTTTTTAATTGGCACTAATTATTAGTATTATACTCTAAAAACTGCTGGGTTTAAAAAACAACCCAACCATACCCCAGCTGCTGGGTCACTATTGGACAGAACACATGCTGAGTTGTTTTGAACCAAGTGCTGGGTTTAACCATTTAACCCAGAATTCTGGGTTGTTCATCTAACCCAACCAGTGGGTAAAACTCTGAAGAAACAAAAAGAAAAAAAAAGAAAACGCAAAATGTACAATCCATCAATCAATGTAAAATGTCAGACAAAATAATATAATCCCAAGGTGATCATTTGTTAAAGTGCCCCTATTATGCCATTTTAATGGTTACTACTATTGCTTAATGAGTCTCTTAAAACAGGTTTACATGTATGCAAGGTCAAAAAACACTTTAGTTTTCTCCAAAA
>JAQQZS010000010.1:2375696-2388559 GCA_030068045.1 Platyallabes tihoni | reverse complement strand
GACATCTATACCATGTGATATAATTAAATCTAGTGTATGATTAAAGCGGTGAGTTGCTCCAATTATATTTTGTTTAATCCCAACAAAATACTAAACAGTAATTGTGACATGTAATGTCTATAGTTTTTCTTCAAGTTTAAATTAGTGTTAATTAAATATTTATTTTTCTTAAGTTTTCAGTTGCCAGACTGACTACAACAATGTTTACCCGCATGCACAAAGGGTGCCAATATTTCTGAATATACAGTATTAAAGACTGTATTGCGGCAGCCTCAGTCCACATACTGTAGCAGCCTGTACCTTCTTGCCACAAAGCGAATGTTTATCTATTGACATAACCAATTTTAAACTCTTCCTCCTTCTTTCCTCCACTTTTAGAGTCTAATTCTTTCTCTCTCTCTCTCTCTCTCTCTCTGCCTTCATCCTCTCAATTCAGTTGAGAGTCATTGTGCAGTCATGATCATCATAAATGGCAGCGTTTATCCTGGATTGAACATGTCTATTAATTAACAACAATAATTTGCCTGCATGGACACACACAACACTACGATCTCAACACGCCTACTCCCCCACGTATTAATTCAGCAGATGCTTCTCTGAGCTTTTTGAGACCTCTTTGGTTTAGAACAGAAGTGTACTGTATACCTCATACATATTTCATATCTTTCACTTATACATCAGCAGAGCATGATTCTCTTCATGAGACTATTCACTAGCTTACTCAGACAACTGCAAACAACTCAGATTTCATTTACAAAAAGAGAGACGACATATATGTTTCACTCTGACTGACAGGCATGTAGGACACGCCTCCTTGGCTGGGAAAAACAACCATAAAGGCCACACCCCCTTCACTATGTGAACCTACCATAAGTGAGACTCCTGAAAGACAATTGTGATTCAAATAATAATTATGAATTGTGTGTGTGTGTGTGTGTGTGTTTTTTTAGGTGTACGTCCTTATGGAGAATATGATCGATTCTCTTGGTGATCTATTCGAAGAAGCTCAGCAAATCCAAGAAGATCTAAACAAAAGCACCTGAAACATTTCTTTCTAGCATTCTTCATCTGAAGCCTTCATCACCATGTTGCTCTAGTGCGTTTCCTCATTCAACCATGGGATTTCCACATCAGAACTATTCACAATCAACACAGTTCATGGAGACTTCAAACGAACTGATGAGGAACACTAAATACTTTGTCTAAGGGTGCAGAACTTTCATGCCTTGTTCCCACTAACATTATCTCCAACTCTCAATGCTCTAAATGTTCTCCATGTCTATCCTTTTTTCCCATTCCCAATCCCATTCCGCTCATAGGAGACCCATCTCTAGCCTCACCCCGTCCTCATAAGCCCTGTATCTATCTCTACCACTTTCCAAGAATCTCCAAACAACCATCTTCATTTTTTCCAAAATCAAACGTTTTTACCTCCTACCCTGTGAGCTCTTCATATTCCGTATTATAATTCCATTATATAATTCCATCGATGTATAGACTTCTACTCCTTTCTGAAAGGAGCTAAAACCAGCATGCCTTGTATGAAGAAACCAAAATGAACAAGTAAAAATAACAGCATTATAGATTTTACGGCTTCAGTATTGATGCATATCCAACATCTAATGTCTCTGTATTGACAAACACTAACAACACACACTCTATGTTGAGAGGTTATAATTTAGAAGGGCTATTAAATGATTTTCCTTAATGATGAGTTTGTATAAGAGGTGTTGATGATTTCAGTGTTGGAACAAAGAATTAAAATGGACTGTTTTCTTATTGGATCAAGTTGTCTTGTGATCTACAACTCCAAAACAACACACACAGCTTTTTCATAACGCGTATCTCTGGATAGAGATGTACAGTGTACCCTAGGTCTTTTTTGTGTAATTCAGTTGAGTCGCTGTAATGGGGAAGAAGGGGTTAATCTCAGCTCATCATCCTTCACTCTCTCCCTCTTTCTCCCCTACACGCTGCGTAAGCAAGCATGAGGGCGCGACGCACCAGGTCCTCTCCGTTCTTACAAGCAAAATGCTGCACTCGAGGGAGGATTGACGAGTAGGGTGGGTGTTTTTTTTTTTCTTTTTTTTTTTCTGCTGCTGGAATGCCGCGTGTTATGGATCAGAGCACCGCATGCTTGTTCTCTCTCTGTCCCTCTCTCTTTCTCTCGATCTAGGTCCACTCCATCCTGAAGCACAGGGAGGAGAGTGAGAGTGATGCTGGAGGTAAGAGAGGAAGAGAGACTGAGAGAGCAGCAAATGCAGTAATGGTGTTCTCTGCTGTTGCTTTTGCTGCATGGATTTTCATTGTGTCATATTTATAGAATAACACATCGTGTAGATTTACTGAATCACTGTGTGAGGCTTGTGATCGCATGTGTGATGGAGGTGATGCTCTAACGAAGGGCCTCCAGACAGTCAGAGGCGGTAATGTGTTATCTGCAGGTACGCGCGTGCCGTGATGTGATCTCAGGAGGGCTCTGTAAGTCCTGCCTGGAAGAGTGACTAGGGAAATGTGACAGTGTGTGTGTGTGTGTGTGTGTGTGTGTGTGTGAGGCGGGGGGTGTTTGCATTATGTGTGTGGGAATGTGTAGGTGGGTGTGTGTATTTTGTCCATATGGCTTCAGAGGGCCTGCAGTCTTGGTCGAATGTTACACATGTCCATCTGTTCATCCAAGCTCTTTACAGTTTAGTGTTTGATTGGTTTTTTTTTTTTCTCGTGCTGAGAAAATGTTAAATTTATGAGATCCACTAATAAAAGTCGGTGATGCCTTTTTCAAAGTGACTTTTCAGCAAAATAAACATCATCCCAGCTAATTATAAGGGTTGCCTGATTTGCCAGATTTTAAGTAACATTGCATAATATACAGTAAGCGCCTATATGCACTAAGGAATATAAAATAAAATGAAAATACGAAAAATGTTCAAGTAAAAAAAAAATCCACTAGATGTTTAAATAGTATGCATAAAAAAAAACAGGTTTAAGGTATCACAAGAATTAAAGCAGATCTAATGACCATTTTTTTTATTGGTGCTACACCACACAAAAAAATAACAACAATAACAATAATAATAATAATTAGTGCATTGATACTTTTACCAAAAAGTGACATCTCAACCGTTTGGAAGAGACCTACTATATATTAAGGTCTGTTCAATTTATTTAATAAAAAGTAGATTTTATTTTTATTCATTTTAAAGGCTTGCATGCAACTTGTCCACTGTCTACTGTTGAAATGAAATCAATTAAAAAATATTTAGAAAGTGATTAAATGCTTAAAACAGCCAGTCTATGTTACTACCCCTTGCCAGGAGCAGCTGCAAGAACAACATTAAATTGTCAAAGTTCAGTGTTCAATGATACTGACTGTGGGAAGTAGTAATGTTTGTAATGCCAACGTCCCATGTAGTGTGTACGTCATTGAGATGCTTACTACAGTAAGTACTGTTGTGAATAAGTAAAAATGTGTCCAGAAAGACGCAGCATGAGCTGTCCACTCTAACCACATTCGGAAGTGCAGTTTTTGGGACGCATATAGCCACGTCACATCTGAAGTGTGAACACCAATCCATCTTAGTGCTTCCTGGACAACAGTGAAGGATCACCTGATGGACTACGTTGTGGCCCTAGTCTAAAAATATGTAATCATTGCAAGACTTTGGAAATCATTATGGATGGTAGAGCACTCTGTCACTAAACGAATGGATAAAGGAAATGCTAGAACAGCAGGGATAAAAGCAGCTGCTTTTCAAAGTTTCAATCAATGTCTTAATTCCACAAGATTAAAAACTTAAAACTTGATTAAAACTTGAAATAGTCCAAAAACAAATATGTATGATATATGTATCAGAATATTTTAGCCTAAAAAATAAATCCAGTGGAAGACTGATGTAATAAATGTTCAGGACAGGCTTTGTCCTGTTGAAATGATGCATGAAATCTGATCACAAGTGATCACTAGAGACAAAATACAACGTCAGATATGAACAAATCCATAAAGGAATTATAAGCAAACTTATTCTTCTTATGAAATGTCGATGATGCACCTGCATGTTGAATATTTGAGGGTCATTCAAGTCAAACTGAGACTTTTAATTGCCCAGAATACTAGAGTAAAAACTTCCTTTCCCTATATAATCCCCTGCTACACGTATGCGCTTATCCCCGTGTTTCACTAGTGCTTGGTACTAGTGCATAAAGGTAGAACGTTTCCTTGATCCATGATCAAACTTCCTGCTTCACGTCTGAAAAACCAGCCTTCACAGAACTTCTTTGATGGCCAGCAAATGTGGAAATGGCTTGGAGTGAGGTCAGGATTTATATATACATATATTTACATAAATATATATTTATGGTTTTGGTGCACACTTAGCCATACGTCCATGCATGACGATACTGGCCGAGTTCCTGTAATATGCAACTGGTGTTGGTGAACAATAATGTGTAGAGGTCCTACAGTCAGATGCCTGCTGGACGTTGGCAACAAGTTATCTGTTGGTTTATTTTGTCAGGCTTCCTACTGTATAAAGGTCACGGAAATGACTACATTGGTCCCCGAGTCGCCTCGGCCTGGATCATCATCCATGGATATACGGCCTTCTTTAAAATGTTCGCACCAAAAAAGTTTCTTTGTTTTGTTTTTTTTCTTATCAATGTACTGTTCTTCAAGTCTTGTCTCCATCAGTCCCTGTTTGACTTGAACGCCCCTAGTATAATTTGTGATTTTGGGGATAATATAAATATGTCATAGGCTTAAATGTCTTCGGGTAACAGTGCTGAGTAATTGAGTGATTTTTTTTTTTTTTTTACCTCTGTGATACAAGAGAAGGAAAGTGAACAGTCAGCACCTTATCACTGACTTAATGTCTCTTTCTATTTGTCTCTGTGTGTGCTTGTGTGTAAAGGACACTGATGCCTCTGAGCATTTTTTTTTTTTAATCAGCATTGCCCTTGAAGGTTTTTTTTAATTTTCATTGATGTGTGCAGGTCCAGATTTGCTGTCCAGTCTAATAGAGTTACAGTGCAGTGTACACAGAGAGTAAAGTGTAGGGTCTAATGTGAAACCCTGACTGTTTTAGAAGAAGAAGAATATTCAATTATTTGTCACATGTACTTTATAGCACAGTGAAATTTCTTCTTCGCATATCCCAATTAGGAAACTGGGGTCAGAGCACAGGGTCAGCCAGCTTACAGCACCCCTGGAGCAGATAGGGTTAAGCGCCAGATAGGGTTAACAGTGGCAACTTGGCGATGCTGGGGTTCGAATCCCCAACCTTCCGATCAGTAATCCAGTAACCCACAGCCTTAACTGACTGAGCCACCACTGCCCTAAAGCTATTGGATTGGCCCGTACGGGGATCGAACCCGTGACCTTGGTGTTATTAGCACCACATTATTACACATACTTTATCAGAAAAGAAGTACTTACACATACTTAATAATCACTTATATGTGTTTCCAGGGTTAGGCTGGGGGCGGGGCTAAAAAAAGGGGCCGTGATGAGAAGAGAATTAAGGTGATGTGGCTTCAGTAATGTGGTACCTTGGGGATGTAAGGTCATGTTGAAGGTGTGTACAAATGTACAAAGGCTGGGTTTAAAAATAAGGGAATTGAGATGAGGATTCAGTTGAGAACAGGGTTATAGGAAAGGGCAGGATTAATATAAGAGCATTCAAATTATGGTGAGGTGGGATTAAGGTAAAGGTAGATGTGTTTGCTATTTCAGAGGTACATTATAAGTTTGAACCCTGATGAAGCCTCCCGTGGTCAGGAGGAAAAAGAGAGAAATTGGACATGTTCTCTGGAAGATATTGTAAATCACATCAACAATAGCTAATCATATGCATCAGTGACAGACCTTTGCTGCAGTTATTATAGGAAGAAAAAATTTGCCTTCAAAAAAAGATCAAAGTTAAGTGGGAATTTAGTGAAATGTTACAATGGGGGCAGGGGCATGGGTGCCAAAATGAGGATAATTACTGTAAGTGAGTGGAGTGGAGCTAAATCAACAAAGCTAAATCAACAAAATTATGAGGAGGGTGGAGATAAGATTAAGGGAGCGTGCTAAACAACATGATAAGTAACATGATAATCAAGATGAGAGGATGATTACAGTCAGGGCAGGGCAGGGCTAGGGTGAGGGGTGTGGTTATGATTAGGGTGTTAAGTTGGGAATAAGTTGGGGGGGGGGTAATATGTTTGAAATCTATTCTAGTTTTGAGCAAAGAGATGGATTAATAATATCTTTAATCGGACACCTGAAAACATTATGATGATGCATTAACCACACAGAGGATTACAGCTTTTTTTAGACCATCTTTGCTATATTTCTTTTTTAGCAAAGTACAGTTTTTTATATTTATAGTTTCCAGACTGAAGATTAAGTGATATTTTTTAATACCCTCACAATATGCAAGCTTCATAAGTACAGCATGATTCTGGACACCAATAAGTGTGCATGGAGTACACTGAGAGAGAGAGAGCGAGAGAGAGAGAGCGAGAGAGAGAGAGCGAGAGAGAGAGAGCATGCTGTTACTCAGCAGAAAGGTGATAGTGTGTAAATTTGTGATGACACTGGAGTCTTCCTGCACTCCCTTGTCCTCTAATCTCCCTTTAGCCAGAGGTGGGTAGAATAGCCAAATATGGTACTCAAGTAGGAGTAGCTGTACTGCACAATAATATTACTCAAGTAGAAGTAAAAAAGTATTTGATGAAAAGTCTACTATGTACTGCTAACCAAGTAACTGTTTCATCGTAATGTCCGATTTTTTATAAATCATGTAAGCAGCCAGCCAAAATGATAAGTAATGTACAGATTCTGACACTTCCAAATAATAAAATAAATAAAGTAAATAAATAAAAAGAAATATATTTACAAAATATCTAATTCAGGATCAAGATACATGTGAATCTGACTTTTTTCACAATAGAAAGCTTTTGAAACAAATACTTACTGTAGGTAACTTATGTATGGTTGAACAGGTTAAACTATTTCCAGTGTAAGATATACTACATATCCAGTTGCTCTCCAAATGGCTCAGCAGATAAAAAATAATATTAGATCATGTGTACAAGAGGTCTCACTTTGCAATAAACTGTGTCCAGCAGAACAAATGTAAGAAAGTTATATTTTTTAGTCTCTAATTTATTTTCAAATTATATATGTTATCATTGCAACATTAAATAAAGCAGCTAATCTAACCATTTTTCCTCAATAAGACGTCGGGTTTTTATATGCTGAAATGTTTTTTTTTTTTTTTTTTGGCAGACAGAGAAGACACATTATGAAGCTGGTCTTTTGTACCGTGTGTAAGCGAAACATGCTTTGTACTGTACACCATATCGTCCCGTGTCGTTAGCAAGGTTTTTATGGAGGTTACCATTATATGTCAAGGGGGCAAATTTGGGCACCTTTTGTTCCATAGGGGTACACCTTATACGCTCTTATATGATGTGTTCTGATAATAATAATAATAATAATAATAACAATAATAATAATAACAAAAATATAATAATAATAATAATGTGGTTATGGGTGCTAAAATTAGAGTAAAGTAAGCAAGAATTAATGGAAATAATGAATAATTATAATCATGCTATAGAAAAAGCATATCTAGATACAGTATGATGTAAATTTAGAAAAAACTGATTTGGGACACCTGCAAAATCTTTCTGTTCTCCCGGCTTTACAAAAGACTAGATGGTGAAATATGGCAGCCTCATCCTTCATCCCATAATCCTCCTGGGCTGATGGTTACTGAAGTGATTTATGTCATTGTGTGGAAATGAGTGAAATCTGATACAGAAAATTCGATTCTGTTTACGTGTGTGTGTGTGTCTGTGTGTGTGTGTGTTGATGTTGGCAATAAGCTTGACTATGTCTGTTCACTTAGTCATCTGCACAGATTCAAAATATCTAATAATAATCACCAAGTTTACTGGTGTCTCTATGGAACCATTTATGGCGAGAGAGAGAGAGAGAGAGAGAGAGAGAGAGAGAGAGAGAGAGAGAGAGTGTCTTACTAATATTTAAGAGAAAAAAAAACAGTATAAGCTGATTCTGCTGGACTTCAGGAAAATATGGGACAGCCCTGTTTCCTTATTTCCAGCCTGCTCTCTGTGGGCCACTGTCACCATGGCGACAGATCACGATTTAAATTGGTGACTGCCCTGTGTGTGTGTGTCCTGTTCTGTATGAAAACAAAGTGATCTGTATGGTAACAGTTCACACAATGTAAGTTCCACTAAACGTTATGAAGGGTAGGCTTGGGGAAGGAGTTATCTTTTCTAACTTCTCATGACTTCATGATGTTTATCGATGATGATGTCATCTTGATATCCGAACAGCGTGAATAACATAAGTTATTTCATAGCTCATATTCATCTTACATGAAATCTTACATGAAACGTCAGTGAGCCCCTACTGATGAATCAGAATATTGGCACATGGATTGTATTTCCTGACGACCTTACTTCCTGTCACACTCCCTGTCCCTGGTGTTGTTTGATTTGAAGTGCCAGAGAGTTGTTTAATTATACATAAGATCCTAAATGGAAAACTGATCACATCCTGCTGCAAATAAAGCCGGGAGCAATAATTGAGTGCACTCATGTAATTTTAAACTGATGTGACCTCAATTATCGCTGGATGCTCAAAGATCAATTGATGCAACACCTATTTGTCTATCTCTATCTCTTTTCTTGCAGACACAAGCCGGATTTTGAGCACCTCTATAGTCACACTCATCCCCTACTCTGACAAAATAAAGAACCACCAACACTCCATCACGTACGCACATACCTGCTGTAGCCATGACAACCTCGGCCCTGCGTCGGCAGGTGAAGAACATTGTACACAACTACTCGGAGGCTGAAGTCAAAGTGCGTGAGGCGACCTCCAATGACCCCTGGGGGCCGTCCAGCTCCCTGATGTCAGAGATTGCTGAGCTGACATTTAGCGTAGCTGCCTTCAGTGAGGTCATGGCCATGGTGTGGAAACGCCTTAATGATCACGGCAAGAACTGGAGGCATGTCTACAAGGTCATAATGTGCTTAAAACCATGCTTATTACTAAGTAGTTTATAGCTATTAATATGTAACTATTAGCATACATTGTTATCAATAATCTCATAAATAGCGGCAACTTTTCATCTTAGGCCCCTTCTTTTGTGTAGGCCCTGACCTTGCTTGACTACTTGGCCAAGACGGGTTCGGAGCGTGTAGCACAGCAGTGCCGTGAAAACGCCTTCACTATCCAGACACTGCGTGACTTCCAATACGTGGATCGGGACGGACGCGATCAGGGGGTCAATGTGCGTGAGAAGGCCAAGCAGCTGGTGGCATTGCTCAGGGATGAGGACAGGCTTAGACAAGAAAGGGCACTGGCGCTCAAGACAAAGGAAAGATTAGCAAGTGCAGGAGGGGGTGGAGGGTCAGGGACAGCACCTCTGTCATACCCGAGCAGGAGAAGCAGCCAGCCGAGCATGGCAGCACTATATGGAGAGGAGTTCAGTCGCTCCAGAGGATCTCCGTCCTCCTTTACCTGTGAGTGCTAGTGTGAAATCATATGACTATGATTATTGTATTAAATAATTGTGTGTTTAATTTATGCAATTAGTTTTTAAATAGCTTTCTTTACCACTTACATTAAATTTAGCTATTGATGCACATTTATTTTACACATTAGGACTTCTTATAGATCTTCTACCTTATATAGGTCTTCAACTTCTACCTGCTAAAGGTTTAGGTCTTTAGCAGGTAGAAGTTGAAAAATTAGAAACATTCCGATGCACAGCAGTAATTTGCTTATACGAAGTTAGCTTTAGGAACCTCTTGAAGAGCCTTCAAAAAAACAATGATCCTTTGTAAACAGCAGGCTGTGGTAAATCTGTGCATCACCCTCTTTTTCTCAACTATGCTGCAGGTACAGTATCTCTGTCATGTTAACTTCCAGTTCTCTGTTGATCCTTTTCAGCTTCTCCCTCGTCTCCAAGAGCCTCTGATCTGGAGCACTCTCGACCTCAAACCAGCGGAGAGGAAGAGCTGCAGCTACAGCTGGCACTAGCCATGAGTCGAGAGGTAACACACACAAATAGTATATCCCAGCATATATGCTTATATCATGTATCTTTTATCAGTGTACAAGTTATATTTAAACACAATGTATAATCGGGTAAATGTATAATCAGCACTATGCTAATGGACAGAAGACTTTTTGCCATTTGAACTTTAAACACAGAACACACTTTCGACAAAAAAAAATAGATAGGCTGTTGAGAGAAGGATAACATTGGTGATGACAGGAACTAACTTATTTACAATAATAAGATATAACCTATTACACGCTGTTCTGTAATTATTTTTAAAAGATTCTGTGATAAAATCTTTTGATGAAGTAAAGCAAATTGCTGTAGAATAAGAGGAATAAAACACTCTGAGACATGCTGTTATAAAGAATAATCAACTTTTGCATCCTCACCTCTTGTTTTTTTTCCTGAAGGAGCACCGCAAAGGTCAAGAGGATGAAACCCAGGTTGAAAAATCTGTAAACAAGATCAGGAGGCGCAGTGACTCTGGGTCAAGGGAGGTATGAAAAGAATAGTTCACATTTCTTTCTGTTCCTACCCTAAACAGATCTCTCCTACTGTACCTCCTCATCATATTTGCAGTCATTTCCAAGACCAAGTACATGTGTAGCAAACTTCGACCTTGGACAGACGAGATAACTAGATGAATGATAGCTCATATTTATATTCTATACAGTATAGTCTATTACTGAACTAGTTAACACACTCAATCTTGCTTGGTACATACCAAATAAATTCCCTTTCTTGCACATCGGGCACTGCAGGCGATGAATACTCCTCTCCCTGGAGTTTCTCAAGGGATCAACAATCCATATTTCTTGCTCACTTATATTATATAAAATGCTACACCTTACTAACACCTTGATAAACACCTTACGGAACATTCGAAATCATAATTTGGCCGAAGCTCATTTTGATAATACAGCACTCCTATTAAGGTGGGAGAAAAATAATAAAAATAAACTAATTCTCTTAGACTGTGAACTCTACAAAAATAGGATTCTCTGTAATAGATCTGTTTTTTCTTCTAGTCAGCCATGATTGATCTGGTCGATGTATTTGGACCATCTGGCCAATCTGAAGCACCACCCAGTGATGATCTCTGGGATGCCCAGCCTTCATGCACTTTAACTTCTGATCCTTGGGAGTCAATACGTATATTTTTAAATTTTAACTTCTTGTTTTTTATACGATGTGTTTTCGTCCAATTAGTTATTTTATTTTTTTGTACAATTTAAATAATCATGGGGGGGAAAAAGTGAATGTATACACAAAAAACATACAATTCTCTGCATTTCTTACTCTTTTTCTCTCTCTAGCTGGGGTTAACACCAGTACTCCTGTAGTCGGTAGTCCTTGGAAACCCCACCCTTCTTCCAGTAGCCCAGATGGCCATTGGGTTACGCACCAATCTCTACCAGACCCATGGGGAGCCCTCCCCACTACATCAACATCGAAATCCACAGAACAACCCTGGAGAAGTCCAGTTCGACCAGGTACACAAAGAAATGGTAAATACATTTGTATATCACCTATAGAAACTTTGTTTATTTGAGACCTGGTATGTCTTGTAACAAAGCCTCAGCAGGTGTCGACCCATTTTCTATTCGTGAGGAGGAGGAACCTGAAGACAAACGGCCCAACAGTGTGTTTAGTCCTCGCTGTGAGAGTCCAGCAGGTAATACTGTTCTTTCTGATCCCGACCTGCATTTTATTCCTGATCGTAATGTGCTTTTGTTGATTAGGTATTTCCTTCCTCTTGGTTGAATCCCTGCCACTATAATAGGACCTGTTAACATGTAGCATTAAATCACAATTAGTTAAGTGATTGAGTCAACACTAATGGATATTTCCAGAGTATAAATTACACGTCCATCTCTATATAATGGCTGCTAAAACACATTGATGATCTTTTCTCTCTATTTCAGATATGGACCCGTTTGCTGACTTGATAGTGGGTGGCCAGGTAAACGGCAGAGTTGAGACAAGTTCAGTGACCTTTGATTGCTCTCATCTTGGAACTCCAGTGGATCCAGTTAGCCCTAGAAAGTGCTGTACACCAGAGGCTTTTCTCGGCCCCACTGCTGCTTCACTCATCAACTTAGACACATTAATTCCCTCAAAACAACAGCCACAAACACAACCTGTAAACCCCTCTAATATACTGGCTAAGAGCAAAAACCCTTTCCTTTCAGGTTAGACACAAACACACACATTTGACTAACTGATTTTACACAATATAGAAAACAACAAATGAAAATTTATCATCACATACCAAGTAATATAGGTCAAACACATGTACCTTATTAAGTCCTTAAATGTTATTTGAACTAGGATAGATTTGATGGGTTAGATAGGGATTCTGATTGGTCTAAAGGTTGATACAGGGCATGATGAATTATGGCATGTTGAATTATGGCATAATGCAGGCAGTAGGACTCGATTGGAGTTTGACACAAGAACTTCAATTCATGGCGATGATACAGGGGTTGGACCTAGGAATGGACACAGAAGAACTGGGGTGCTTAAGATGATTAATTGCCTAGGCATAGCCTGTGTTGAGAATGAAAAATACAAACATTGGGATTGGATTAAAAGATGATACAGGGATTGGAAATCGATTTAGGGTAATATGGGGTCTGGAACTGGATTGAGAATAGAGATATAAATTGATGCTTGGAGGACAAGACATACATTGGGTTCAAATTCAAATCAAATTCAAATTTTATTTGTCACATACACAGTCATACACAGTACGAAATGCAGTGAAATGCTTAA
>JAQQZS010000010.1:2358781-2368939 GCA_030068045.1 Platyallabes tihoni | reverse complement strand
ACGGGAATCGAGCCTGGCCAGGAATCGAACCCAGACCCTGGAGGTGCAAGGCGACAGTGCTAACCACTACACCACCGCAAGCAGCTGTACATCGGGACGTAGAGCATAAGTATGACGCGTTGGCCTGGCAAGCGCAGGTCTGAGCAGGTCAAGAAGCTCCATAATCTGTTGCCTTGGAATGGCTGAAGTTTTGCCTAAAGGAAAAATTTACATGAACCACACGGGTCCGCGAACAGCGCCGTCTTTGGTTTTACACAACAACACGCTGTATCGCTGCCAAATTGTTTACCACCTGTTCAATATTAACAAGCCTACTGTATATTCCATCATTAATACGACTTTGATAACGTGCCATAATTTGCTTACATACACTGCTGATTTATAAAGACTGCTGCTCAGTGGCGGCGACTAGTGTCTTGAGCTGAACCTACGCTAAGAGTGAGTTACGGTTGGTCCAGACCAACCTTACGAACGTGTGACTTAGCTAAGAGATACTTAGCGTATGATCGTTTCGGGAAATGCTCCATAACGTTAAGAGAGAGGTTAAGGTACAACTTAAGAACTACTTAAGAAGCGATAAGAAGCTTTCGAGAAACCGGGCCCAGGATCTTTCGCTAGCTTTCTAGTCACTAGCTATCTAGTTGCTAACTTTCACTAAAACAAGTCATTGTGGCCTTAAAAAATAAGCAGAAATGTTTTTCACTCATTCGTGTTCAGCAACTGCTTTATCCTTAGACACCAGTATCTATCCCAGGAATATTGGGTGAAATCTGCCAATACACCTTGGGTGAGATTCTAACTAGTGCCATGATTTAAGAGGGGTGAGTTCAAACCAGAGGTAATCAACATGTGAAGCTTTAACTTTAACCAAAATACATTTTTTCTATCATAAATAGTATTTAACTACCTTATACATTTCTACTTTTGAACTTAGCTAGCACTGCCATTTAGCTGTCCTTTCTTCCTATTATCTCACAAAATCCTCAGTTCCAGCTCAACTGCTCCACCTTGTAACGCTCTTTTTCAAGAAGCCGTCACTCAGGTTGTCCTAGATACCCAAGACATTCTTACTGTCACACCTCTAACAATACTGTAGCAATCTAACTTAGCTAAGCAGAGTGCTAAGGATCAGTCTTGGGTGCGATGATCTAATACTATTTTATATATATATAAAAGAGAAATTAATTTTAGGATTGATCTTTGTTCAATATTATAATAATTATGAGGCACTGGGATTGAATTGTAATTCCTTGCATTACAAACAGCCCACCTGTACCTCACCTGCATTTCAAGGTATTGACATGTTTATCCTGTTATCGTGTTCATTAAAGTATGTACAGTCCTGTCACAAAGCTGCATTTATAAAATAAACCAATTTTCTTGTTTATTATATTAGAATCTTTACCAAGGTGTTATATTCTGGTATGTTTAAGAATTGATAAAGTGTGTTTTTCTTTCCAATAGAGAAGTGATAATCCAAAACTATGGAAGATGCCCTGATAGAAACATTCCTTCCAAAAAAAAAATATTCTAAATAGATTAGAATAGGCATGTCATGTTTTAATGATGTGATTTAAAAGGATACAAATTATTTAAAAAAAATAAGATGAATAATCATCATAATAATATTAGTTGTAATATTAAACCATTCTTACCGGTGGGATATTGAAGAATTCTGACCACTTCGGTGTAAAGAACAGTCAATCCATATACATATTTTAAATATTGTAATAATATTTCAGAAAGGGAAAAAATCTTGGTCTGATTTCTACCTCCTCTGTCTCTGCAATGCTTCCGACTCACTCCTAATATTCTCCTTTTCTCTCACTACCGGCACAACCGGCTCCGTCAACCTGTGTGTGTGTGTGTGTGTGTGTGTATGGGGGTGTGGTTTAGGGGTGGTTTGAAGAGCCCTTAGGCTATGGGGACACACTTGATATAAACAGGGCCTCTAGCTAAGTGCAAACATACACACTTGTATACACACACACACACACACACACACACAAAACAAAGCCTCAAGATACACACCTTCTTTCTCAAATTTAGGTTTAAATCTATGGAAAGACAGGTTAATTTTATTATCTCACTCTCACTCATTCATTCTTTATACCACTTATCCTGTGCAGCAATGGTTCCCAACATTTTTTCCTTGGAGCCACCTCGCTTGTGTTTAAGCAAAGCTGAGACCACATCAACAACCAACCCATATACCCCAGTCCATATACACAAAACAAAAGAATAAATTAATATTTGTAAAGGGTTTTCTTTGCAGACTTTTAATCATACTGTACCATTGTACTTATGATATATTTTTTATTTTTACATAAATCCCATAATCCCAGAGCAGACAAAGGCTTATGCACCCCCTTTCATCTTTGATGCCCCCTTGAGGAGGGCATGGAGTCCAGGTTGGGAACCATGCTTATACAAGATCGCTGGAGGCCAGGAGCCTATTCCAGGAGACACAAGGCACTAGGTGGGGTACACCCTAGATGGGGTGCCAATCCATCATAGGGCAAAAGCACACTCACACACTATGGGCAATTTGGAAATACCAATTAACCTAATCTGCCTGTCTTTGGACTGCTGGAGGAAACCCGGAGCACTCTAAGGAAACCTACCAAGCATGCCGAGAATCTAATCTTCGACGGATGATACCACCGTGCTGACCACTGAGCCATCGTGCTGTCATTATGGCATATATTTGCATAAATTAGTCTCAGGAATTTCGTCTTGGTTTGTGCAAGTTATACATTTACACCAAAAATAATATTTATATGTCTGCTACATCTTTAGCTCGTATATTTAAAGTCCCAATTTACTGTATGTGACTTATTCCAAGGATTGGTGAACATTTTAGATGATCACAAAAATCAGATACATTTACAAAATGGTCCTATATGGGATCTTGTCGAACAGGGAAACTATTACATTGCATTCGATGTAATGTCAAAGTCTCATTGAGACGGTACTAGATATCAATCATTAACCAACACTCAATTCAGAATTAAGCACAAATGTACATCACATCCGCCACATGGAAGTGAATGGGTGCAGCAGCTACTGTACAGGAATAGTGCTGGTCACATTCTCTTTGATGTTACTTATGTATATCTGGAGTGTCAAAGTGTTAGTTATGTTGTCCACTAGAGGTCACATCAGAGCCTAAACATCTCTGTCCATCTGGTTTAGCCAGTTCATACATAGTCATGTTCAACACACAGACAAGCTCTTTTTGCAGTGAGTGGCATTGTTGTTACTGGGCTGTGTCTCAAATCCAAAAATCTAAACTTAAATTTAAATTTACTGTATTTGTTATTTAAAAAATAATGATAATAAAAAATCCAAATTTTTGAATGTATACAAACTGTGTTAGTACTGAGTAATGGTGTAGAGCAACACATAACTATGCGATTTGAAACACAAACTTAGTTTTTTGAGTCAGTTGTAGATATGGTGTTACATTGTGGTGCATCGCCCCTACCGAATTACTTTGGTACTGATCCTCATGGATATTTGGCTCTTAGCAGTGAGAGAGCAGGTCAATTGCCAAAACATCTAGTCTGTGTCCCTAACAGACAAAGCATTGGTGGTGTTCCTGAGACAACAAAAACCATATCCATAAGCTGGTGCAACCTGGAACAAAGGTGAAAGGAGCCCTGATGTTGTTGTCTCCTCTATCTCCTCCTCCTGTTCCTGAAACACAAGTAATAATTTCTAGTGGTCCGCCATTGATTCCACTGAGCTGCAAAAACGTGACAGTGAAGCAGACAATTTTTATGTTTTTGAATTCCTTCCACAAGAAAGCTGAAATATTCTAAATGTAGGACTTGTTTGTGTGAGTGTGTGCAGACAAGATTATCTCTTCTGAAATCCTGCTCATGAACGAACACCTGAGGAGCAAAAAGAACAGTAACATATAAATGTATACACTGCCACCTTTTGGGTAATTGCAGCACCTACACTTGTACATCTTTTTACTTCTTATACATTTTTTGTGCTGCATCATTAAGGTTCACTGGGTTGGGAGTTGTGTTGTGGTGTCATAGCATTTGTACAGTATAGCGTAGCTCATTTTAGAACTTACAATCATACCTTACTATACAAACAACAATTTATTTTTGAAACACTTTTCAAATCGACTATGCACAGGAAAATATATCAGAACATCCTTCAAGAAACATTAAGTTGTTAAATACAATATCTAATGCGCATCATTTGACAATTAATAAGAATCAACAATCTATATGTTATATGAGATAACACTTCACAACACTTTTCCTCTCTATACAGTATAGAAAACTCTTTTTCTGCTACTGCCATCAGAGAATACCATCTCCATGAAGTGGTGTAACTCAGTCAGCAACAATGTTTAGGTAGGTGGTAAGTCTCAAATCAACATCCACATAAATGCCAGTACCTGAGATTTCCCAGAACATCATCGCTCAGGGTATTACACTGCCTCCTTCGGGTAACCTTCTTCTCATAGTGCATTCTGGTTTCATCACTCATCTCAAGGTAAGCAACACACACACACACACACACATGTGTTCATGATATTCATCAGACCAGGTTACCTCCTTTCATTGCTCTGTGGTCCAGTGCCCATTGTAGGTGCTTTTTGTGCTTTTGCAGTAGAACAGTGGACACGGGTCAACATGGGCACCCTGACTGGTCTGCAGCTATGTAGCTCAATAACAATGCACGGTGCACTGATGCACAGTGATTTCTGACACCTTTCTATCAGAACCAGCATTACCATTTTTCAGTAATTTGAGTTGCTCTTCAGTAGCTCTTCTATTGGATCAGTCCACACAGGCCAGCCGTCACTCCCCATGTGCATCAGAGAGCCTTGGCCATCCCTGAGTGTTAGTAGACTTCTGACCACTGCATACTCTGAATATCCTATAAGAACTTTTTTGTTTTGGACATCCTCTGACCCAGTCATCTAGCCATCACAATTTGGCCCTTCTCAAAGTCAGTTAGATCCTTTATGCTTGCTGAATTTTTCTGCTTCCAGAACTTTAATTTTGAGAACTGACACTTTAGTTGCTGCCTTCTATACCCCTGGCCCTGGTTTTAATGCTATGACAGATACAGTAAGTATACAGTCACACTGATACAGCTAAAAGTTTATGCACTGCCTGTCTAAAAATATTTTGTATATTTTGTATAATTCTAATGTAGATATCTACACACACAGAGTACCCTGTGTATTATCTGGCATTATTTTTTATTATCTCAATTTTGCTTACACTTTTTGTGAGTCAACAGACTAAACAGGAAATATGGTTCCTTTCTTGAAACACAAGTACTTATTTTAATAGAAAGAGGTGTCTGGTGCTTATAGGCTTATATTTTATTGTTATTTTACAGTTTTCTTTTAAAAATGTTTCGTAAAAAAACATGCAGATGCAGAACAATATTACAGGTACTTCTGATTGACAGATACTTCTGATCTCTTTTAAAACAATAAGTACATAAGTAAAATGAAAACTTTAAAAAGTTTTATGTCTCTTGGAAAAGATACATAAATAAGAGCAACTTTACATAAAATGTTTAATCGTCAAAATAAACATGTATAATAAGGTCCATTATTCACAGTCCTATTGTTACATTTTTTTTAGCTTACTTTTACACCTTCTTATACACTGCCTGGCCAATAAAAAGGTTCCGGTTGTTTAATGGAAGCCAGTTTTTTGATGTTCTCACGGTTTTCCGCATTTTTGGCCACCAGAACTTCTGTTCTAGGAGTTTATAAGTGCGTGATATGCCGGGGTGTCCGGATGACATACTAGTGTGCACTTCTATTGTCACTCATTCATGAAGTGCCTCCGGTATGTTAGTTCCGCGGGACAGCTCCTAGGCGCGGGATTGGACCACGCCCACTGAGCTATCTCCGACTCGAAGTCCCATACGATTGGAACCACCATGATCGACGAGGGCAAAATGAACTCCGGATTAGCAATTGGATCCGGTGCTGGGTAATAATGGGACAACGCATCCATTTTAAAATCTTTAGAGCCGGGGCAATACGTGATGTAAAATCGGAAACGCGTGAAGAACAGAGCCCACCGGGCTTGACGGGGGTTTAATCTTTTGGCATGTTGGATGTACTTGAGATTACGGTGATCTGTGAGTACCGTAAATGGATGATTAGCTCCCTTCAGCCAGTGGAGCCACTCCTCTAATGCTGCTTTTACTGCTAGCAGTTCTCCTTTACCGATATCATAGTTTTGTTCAGCGCGTGTTAATTTACGAGAAAAGAATGCGCAAGGGTGGAGTTTTTCTGGGTTGCCCTTGCGTTGTGACAGTACCAGTGCTATATAAATAAAAATTATTATTATTATTATTATTATTATTATCCCTACTTCCGACGCATCAACCTCCACTATAAAGGGCTTCTCTGGGTCGGGTAGTTTTAAAATAGGCGCAGTAGTGAAAGCTGTTTTTAGACGCTGAAACGACTTTCACGCTTCAGGTGAGAACTCGCTAAGTCGTTTCGGTTTCCCTTTTAACAGTGATGTGAACGGTGCTGCAACAGTACTGAAGCCCAGAATGAACCGCCGGTAGAAATTGGCGAACCCAAGAAAACTCTGTAGAGCCTTGACTGACTTTGGTTCCGGCCATTGTTGCACCACTGCGAACTTGGTCACTTCCATTTCGACCCCCTGTGGTCCTATGCGATAGCCGAGGAATGCAATCTCCCACTTCTCCGCCTTCACATAAAGCCCGTGTTTGCACAGACGATGAAGGATGGCGGATACATGACGGACATGCTCGGAATATGACCGCGAGCATACTAGGATATCATCCAAGTATACTATCACAAAACAGTTAAACATATACCGGAACACGTCATTCATGAACCCCTGAAACACCCCAGGTGCGTTTACCAGCCCATATGCCATTACATTGTATTGGTAGTGTCCTGATGTTGTGCTAAATGCAGTCTTCCATTCATCGCCTTTATAACGAGATTATATGCGCTGCGGAGGTCGAGTTTAGGGAAAATGTAAACGCCTCGGAGTTGCTCGATAGCGGTTGGCACCAGCGGCAGTGGGTGCTTGTATTTTACTGTAACCGCGTTGAGACCGTGGTAATCAATACAGGGTCATAAACCCCCCACCTTTTTTATCTCTAAAAAAAAAACCTGCCGAAGCGGGAGACGTGGACCTGCTGATGAGCCCCAGCTGGAGAGCCTCTCTCACGTATTCCTCCATTGCCCTGGTTTCTTCCACTGACAATGGATAAACATGCGAGCAAGGCAGTGTTTTCCCCGGCAAGAGCTCTATCACACAGTCCCACGGATGATGAGGGGGAAGTTGTGCGGCTGCCCTGACAATAAACACATCCTTAAATTCTGCGTCACACTTATTGAAACTTGGGCACGCGGACTTTCAATGTTAGTAGTTTGGACTGCCAATACCGACGCTTTACATAATTTGGCGCATCTGGCGGCCCAGGATATGATGCACAAGTTCGCCCAATCTAAATTCGGATTGTGGGAGCTGAGCCAGCGTAGACCCAGCACGACGGATTGATCTAACCGAGGAAGCACAAAAAATTTTAGCTCCTCGGTGTGATCGGGAAAAGTTAACCGTAGTGGTGCTGACATTAAATAAAGAGGTGATTGTTTTAAGTCGCGGCCATCCAGAGCCTTAACTGATATCAGGCATGGAAGCTTCGACACAGGAACTCGCAGCGAGGAAATTACAGATGAGGAGATGAAATTTCCAGCCGACCCGGAATCAATGAGGGGATAAACAGACAGGGTGTGATTATTGTAAGAAATTTGTGCTTTTAAACAAATGGTGTGGTGTGTGCGAGGTGGTGTGAGTGGTGTTACTTTCAATAACGGACAGGTGCTGACTCTGTGCTTATCCCCCCCACAGTACAGGCACAACCCCGATGTCTGTCTCCGCCGTCTCTCCGTTGCTGATAGGCGGGAATTGCTCACGTCCATTGGTTCTGGATGGGTACTCTCAGTGGTCTGGAGGAAGCTTGTTGAGGCTGTCACTGCGGCTGAACTCCTGCTGTTTAGCTTGCCACTTTCGTGGTGTGTGACGTCGCTGGCCGTGGAGGTGCTAATCTAGTTTGATAGCCAGGTTAATGCACTCATCGAGTGTCATGCCGGCATCCCGGCAAGCAACTTCCAGTTGGACTTCCGGCTGCAGTCCATTGCGGAACCTGGCTAACAAACTTTTCTCGAACCAGCCACTCTCTGCGGCTAACACCCAAAACTTAACGGCACAATTAGCAACAGGAATGTTTCCTTGGTGCAGCCTCAATAGTTGTTGTTCTCCAGACCTGCCTTGATCTGGATGGTCGAAAACTCAGAGAAGGGCCTCGATGAACTTCCCATAGCTGGACGTGATATCCCTGCCTGTGCCCCAAACAGCTGTCGCCCAGTCCACAGCAGAATACGGGATACTCCGCCAGGTACAGCTCACAGGCCAGGTGGAAGCGTTTGCATCCCTCGGGGTTACCTGCATATCTCTCCGGAGGGGCTGGTCGTGGTGGTGAAGGTGCGGAGCCCCGGCGTGGAGAGGTTGAGGGAGACCATGCTGTCACGAGCTGACACACGCAATAAACCAGATCATTGACAGCCCATGCCAGGCTGTCGATCTACTGTTGTGGGCCGCAGAGGAATTCATGCATCGGAGAGTCCTCTTCTGGGTTGTTTGAAGAGAATACAAAACATGGAGATACACAATGGTGGATGGACAGGGAGCTATGGGCTCGACTGGTATAAATAGGGAAACACACGGGGAAGACACAGGTGAACTCAATTTAGTGCTAAAGTGAAAACACGTAGACACACTAGTGGGAGACAAAGCGGTGGCTCAGTAATCCGGAGAACCAGATCTTATTCCCTGGGACCGAGGTGGCACAGGTGTGACAGGGATTGAAGAACCAGATCTCTTCTGTTAGTAGAAAATGGGTGTTAAAGATGTATATCCTGAGATTGCAGTGTACAAGCTGGGATAGGAGTAAAGGTCTTTGCATATGTTTTTTTTTTTTTCAATCGTTCATGATTGAACCTTCCATCATAAAAGGTGGAATTGATCAGTTAAATAGAGAATAAAACATGTTAACGAGCTTGAAGGGTCTTGTGAAGAAGTGCCTCTCTCTGTAGAAGGCAGTCATAGGAGGAGTTACTCTCTATGTAAATTTGATCAAGTCTGCATGTTAAGAGACAAGGTCTTTGCCAAGTTGTGATTTCTTTTGCAGTTTCTCTCTTATTAATACAATTAAACATATGAGGTTATAGTGGCACATCACCACATATATTTTTATCCTATGAATCATTATAATATGGTCAGCAATATATCCCTAGTAATGTATCAATGTCTTGGAAGCATACACATTAGAAAGAAGAACAATAGCAGAATTTCTAAAATAAAAATCTTTTTGCCCAAGGTTACATCATTTAAATACATAATATTAGTGCCACAATGAGGGCTTATACTATGGCATAAATAAGTCTTGCAGGACTTCCAGGTCCAATGCAAATGATTAAGATTTGCATGCATATACTGTACATAAAGATTTACATGTTTGTATCCAGATCATTGTCCTTGCTGTGTAGTTTCATATGCTCTATGGAGAGTTTACTCAGTGAAAGGAGAAAAAATGGTTCGTCTTTTGAAACGTAAGTATGTAAGAATGTTAGCGATGTTGATTATGAAGAATGCTGTGCGAATGCTGCTTTTTAATTTTATTTTAAATTAGTAGTTCCTTATTTCATATATTTTATAATATTTAGTAGCAATAAATAATGCATATAATAATACTTACCTATTCCACCCTAACCAGCAAACACTGTAAAGTAACAATATCAATTACTGTATTTTGCTTCCAGGAGTCACTGCTCTGTTACTAGTAACATTTATAACATGTCAAAGTAAGTACACCATTAAGGCATTATAACACATGTGAATTACTGATTATGTATTCAACCAGGACATTATACACTAACTTCATGTAATACAGTAACTTAAGGTAGTTGACAGTGTGCGGGCATGTTATTCCACAAGTTCTGACGCGTATCTTTATTTCAAATTTGTTACTCACTACACGGAAGTCCATGATCTCTTTGTCTCTTGTTTTATTTTCAGCATCAAAGATTCAACACTTCGTACAGTTGTCTTG
>JAQQZS010000010.1:2268320-2278641 GCA_030068045.1 Platyallabes tihoni | reverse complement strand
CTTTCCAACATCAAGTTCCTAACCAGAAACTATATATCAAGCATTATTTTGGTGTGTGTGTGTGTGTGTGAAAATGGGGAGAGGGAGATCTCGGAAATACGAAACCTGTCTATGGCACAGAAGCCAAAACACACACACACATGCATACACACACACACACACACACACACACAAACACACAAAATCATAAGAAACACCAAGTACTTCAAAACACACTATTTCCTGTGTGTGTGTGTGTCTGTCTCTCTGTCTTCAGGTCAGCTTTACAAGGCCAGAGTTGTTGACAATTCAGCTTGATTTGTTGAAATAGAGACAGAAAAAGAGAGAAAGTAAGATGCAGATGTCATAATACAGATAGAAATAAGATAGAGAGAGAGGAGAAGGAGACAGAAGGATAGAGACATAAGTACACAGTGTGAGACAGACAGAGGGACACACTGAATGAGAAGAGCTATTGAAAGAGAGAAAGATGTACAAGTTCACACTCATTACCTTATAGTTCAGTCTATATGTGTACCCTAATACTCACTGTAGTTTATCTGTCACTCTATAAGTATTGGCACCCCACCCCTCGGTCCGCAGTGTAGCAACAAAGTAGGAATGTTTACCAAACATGAAACTAACACTGTTTGTGTGTGCAGAGGTTGAGTAAGATGTGCTGATTGAGTAACACTGAGCTCACTGCTGCATCTGCTTCTCTTCACCCAGCTCCACATTTGCTCCAGTTATGAGTCACGCCGTTCCACACTGCCAGGCTCAGGATGGAGAGAGGAGAAACGTTCTCACGATTAATTTTCACAAGCCGTTTGGTCACATCGATAAAGTGCCATCCAGGAGCCGACCGTCATGGTCTTAAGTAGCAGATGCAGTGCGAACTTGTTCATCATGCACACACTTGTTCATCATGCACACACCTGAAACCATCATTGAGTTATTATTTTATTGCAGCCCTGTTGCATCTTGTCCAAATATTTTACCCCCAGAGTCAGCAAGGGTTTTGTTTCTCCACTGGGACGCTCTGACCACCGGATGGACCTTTTCACACCGAGCATGTTGGACTTTCCTACTAGACTGTATTAAAAGTTTTTGCAGGAGGGTTTTTATGCAAGGTTGAGGGGTGGTGAGGTGAAGGTCGGGAAAGCAGGTTAAAAAAAAAAGCACCTTTTGTGAACAGATCGGTAAGAAAAGTGGAAACATTAGTAAAGATTGAATTCAGCCTCTAGAATGGAGACAAGCTTTACACGGCTTGTCCTGAGAGCCTATCTTAACCTCAGTTTTATTAAAGAACTTGCAACACAGCTAGGTTCCTTGGGGAGCTTTGATGAGAACTTGTTTTACTTTTGTATGGAACACAACATGATTCTGTGTTTCTCAATCCTGGTCTTGGCACTTTCCTCCATCTAACTTGCTTAGTTCAACCTAGTCCAGGTTTGTTAATTAGCTGATAAAGATAAGTAAGGGCAATTATCACATTTGGCATGATTGATTTGTACCGTACACAGGAACGACTGCTCTACCCCCTCCACTCCCCCCGAGGGCCAGCTTCAAATGATTTATTTTCTCTGTACTTGGATACACTATTTTGAAAACTTCACTATGCGTACATTTATTCTCCAATATAGCAGGTGGCGATATGCACCAAGTTGGTTTGCAAGCCGTCGTTAAACCCCAAGAGAACAAGTGAACAAGGAAGTCAGTATGCACGCTATGCCAAATGCTAATATTTCTGGAAAAAGTGTCAACAGCAACAGTCTTGTCTGCCTTCCTGAGCAGATCCCGGATCCGTAATTGGAAAATGCCCTTAGATAAGTTGGATCACAGGAAAACACCAAATGTGCAGGCCATTGTTTCTTCAGGATTAGGATTGAGAATCGCTCATCTAGATCTTCTGAGCTTTTAGCCTTTTTGATGGTACAGTCCTCTAAGAGGTCTGTGGTGGTTAAGGCAGCTAAATCTCTAGGTTGCTGATGAGAGGATCAGGGGTTTGAGCCCCAACAATGCCAGGTTGCATGCCCTTTGTCAAAACCCTTAACCCACTGCCCATATAGAAAACCCTGGAGATGAAGGGCATTGTCAGTCCAGTCCCAATCCTAGAGAATTGGGTGGATTGTGGCAGGAAGGGCACCGGGCATAAATCCTGTACCAATAACTTGTGGACTGAATGATAAAATGTGGGGACCCTGAGAAAGGGAAAAATCCCAAGATGATGATGGTCCAGTCCTCTGGTTTGTTTTTCATTCAGGACTTTTAATAAAAACTACACAACAGGAGGCTTTCCTTTTATGACAATGAAGTCAAAGTTCTTTAGAAAATCTGCAATCAACGACCAACCAAAGATGACCTGACACTTCTCCTGCTCCATCAACCTTTTTTAGGCATGCAAAAACCATTACTAGTTTCATACTACAGTAGATATTGTACTTGGAAAGAATTGGAACCTACAGTAGATCTGATATTCTCCAACCCTGCCCTCTTTTCTTATATTGGGAAGCAATGGGTGGCAGATTGGATGGAGTTACACAAACCTTTGCCTCTGGAATGGGAATTGGGATCAAGTCTATTGATCTGTTGGATCAGGTTGTAAGAAAATGTAAGGGTCACTGTCAACAAACCATTGCAATTTTCTGAAATACCCTCCAGAGAGGCAGGTGTGGACTATACCCAATCCTTAAGGGAATATTCAAACAGACTTAATGGGTGGTCTTTTTGCTTTATTAGCCCATAAGGGAACATCTTCCAGTTGTCCACATCTATCCCAGCATTTCAGTGTTATTCGAATTGACTAGGTTTAGGTGGCATGACAGCTTAGTGCTTAGCACTGTCGTCTCGTACCTCCAGGGGTGGGGGTTCAAATCTTGTGCCATTTGAGTAGAGTTTTCTTGTTCTCCTGTGCTTGGTGGGTTTCCTCACATACTCCAGTTTATTCCTACAGTGCAAAGATATGCGGTGTAGGCTGATTGGTGCTTCAAACTTGCCTCTTATGTGTAACCCAGCGTGTGGGGGTGGGTGCTCTCTGCCTTGAGCCCTGAGGAAAAAGCATTTCAACCTGTCTACTACATCACTCGCAACACAACACGGAAAGTCAAGTCCGTGCGATCACATGCTATGAACATGGATCCATGCTCATGGTTAAGCGGGAATATTGATGCCTGTTGCGAAAGAGATGTTGACCACCAGGATTAGACATTGAAATTGCTTCTTGTTATCTGTCTGTTGTTATAAGTCCCCAGTATTTGATGCAACACAACACACTTCTGTGTACCAATGCAACCAATGTACTGTAGATAGGTTAAAATATGTCGGATTTGGGATTCCAGTGTGAACTGAGCTGAATTCCATCTGATCGCTTTAAAGTAAAAGTTCAATTAAATTTTATTTACTGTATATATTGCTTTAAACAATGGTCATTGTCTTAAAGCAGCTTCACAGAATCAAAAGAAAATTATGGAAATGCATATAAATCATGATGCTCAGATTGTCCCTGATGAGCAAGCCGAAGGGGACAGCTGTAAGAAAAAACTCACTGAGATAGCAATAGGAAGAAATCTTGAGAAGAACCAGACTCAATAGGGAACCCACCCTCATTTGAGTGATAACGGATAGCAGGAATTGTGGATGTTCAATCCTAAATATCTGATTTGTGAAACAAATTGGAGACCTCTTCCTTCTGGCATACCTTCTGCCAGGATAAATGATCCTGAGACCTCTGGTAGTACCAGTGGTACCTTTACACATTCACTGGGTGCCTTGATCCTAGTGTTAGGGAAGCAGAACTGTTTCGGTTTAATGAACGAATCCTTGTTTGACCTTCTGGTGCAATGCACATGAGTACGCAGTTTGTTTTCTTTGTTAGCGTAATGGTTCTTGTCAATGGGTGACGTGTTGTCCATCTTTCACTTGTTTTTCTTCAGGCTAAATCTCCCAGCGAGGAGCTTATTGGGTCTGTTTCAACCACAAGCAGGAACCAGATGTCAGGGCAGCCTTCACTGGATGTAGGTTTATAATAACGTGTGTATTATTACGGATCTTAAGCTGGAGCATGTGTGACAGTGTTTATGGTTAACTTGGGGGTCAGTGGTTGAGGACGGTGATTTATGGTTAATGTAGTAACTATACCCTAACCGCACTTTCTATTTGAGTGCTTATTTTGCTATTTTTTTTTATAGCATAAGATCATATTTAGTTTAGTTTTTTTATCTTTCACTTCCTCTTTGAGTGTGTGTTTGTGAGACAGAGAGAAATTGGGGAAAAAAGCTGATGCGTATCTGTGAGTCATGGAGCAGCTGACATGCTGAAGCAGATGTCCAAAGTGTGGTTGTCTTCTTGACGTGGTTCAGCCTTGCTGTTTTAAGTGTCTGGGCTTTAGATGAGTGAGCAAATGTCGTGACCTATGACCTCTTTAACAGCTCCCAGACACAACATGCACATACATGAGCTTTCTGTTTTTGACTGCTATTGGTTGCTGATCCTAGTGACTTTGCAGATTTACTCGGCACTTGGGGGGAAAACTGTGACGGTGAAGTTCATAACATATATTTGGAGGGAAAGGTCTAACAGTAGCATTGAGTTAACTTGAAATCTGAACATTTTTCCTTAGCACAAGGGTGTTGTCTTGAATTGTATGATGTATGGGTAGAGTTCTAAGCTAGGTTCTAGCATATAGCTGTTAAATCACATTAATCACAATATACACAACACTGAGAGCTAAAATTACATTCTCACTTGAGTTAGACATCGTAAAAATGTTGGACGTTAACCGAATTTTAATGTTGTTATCTTGATAAAAGTCGTGAACATTAAGCCTTCTAAAGATTTCCAAACTCACAAATCCAACAACAGTAGGTGTGATAATAATAAAATAGAAATAACAAATATTTCACTTCAACACAGTTCTCGTGTACAAACCACTTAAACGTTTGTTATACTGGATGTCCCGCTCTCCTAGATTGCTCTATTGGGTAAATGTGTTATGTACGTATGTGTTTTGCAGGATGACATCATGATGCCCCAGAGAGTGAGACTGCAATATGAGGCTGCTGTCCTGAGCCCCAATACCGTAAGTTGTTGATTATATACACATGGACAGACATCACTGCTAGATACAGTAGGTGGGTCCAAGTCAAGTTACAGTACTAGTCCAACTCCTAACTAAATCACTGCACACACTATAGTTGGTTCACATGATAACACAAGTTCACTCCTATACAGAGTGTTATAACGCCTGCAGACCTTTTATTGAGTCTGTGTGATACCTTTTTTAAATGTAATGGAAGAAGTGATTAGTTGGTTGCTGGTTAGATGGACATGCAGCTGGACTGCCGGATGGATTGATTGATGGATTAGTGGACGGATGGTGACATTAACGGGAGTGTGGATGGATGGACAGACAGATGAACAGATACATGGATGAATGGATTAATGGATGGTTGGAGAGAGTAATGGACGGATGGACAGAAGGATGGATTGGTTGATTGATTAAAGGTTGATAATAGATGAGTGAATGGATGGGTGGAGAGATTAATGGGAGAATGTATGAATGGGTGCATAGATGAATGGATGAATTAATGGTTGAGTGAATAGATTACTCGGTGCATGGACTGACTGATTTATTGATGATTGGGATAATTGAGGATGGGAATGGATGGATAGATGGATGGATGGATGGATGAGTGAAGTGATGGCTGGAAAGAGTAATATGTTAGTGGATGGATGAATGGACAGACATAGATGGATGGATGAATGGATGGATTAATGGGTGAGTGAATGGATGGATAGAGAGATTGATGGATGGATGGGCAGATGTATGGATTGGTGGATAGATTAATGGGATGATGGATGGATGGATGGATGAGTGGATTAATGGATGAGTTAATGGATAGGTGGAGAGATTAATGAGTGAATGCACAGACAGATGGATTGTTGATTGGGTTAATGGATAAGTGAATGGTTGGGTGGACGATTTAATGGATGAGTGAATGAATGGATGGAGAGATTGGATGGATGGATTGGTGGAGAGATTAATGGATGGATGGACTGACAGTTTTATTCATGATCGGGTTAATGGATAGGTTAACTCATGGGTAGAGAAATAGATGGTCAAAGTACCAGTCAGAGGTTTAAACAAATCATTTAATGATTAAAAAAGACTTTTAGAAAGGAAAAAATAAACAATAAACCCGTCACCTGGGGGTAGCATTTATGAACGTTTTTGTCTTCTCTCGCAGACACATGTAGCCACTGAGGGAAGCTAAGAACCCTGTTCATTCTCGCAGGTCCTACAGGGTTAATTCATGGTGTGTTACTGATTCAGTACTCTGAAGTTAGTGGAAGTTTATTAGGTTTAAGCTAAAGTTAACTTCTCTTCATGTGTGTCTCCACATCCCTGCCGCGTCAGCAGTGTGGCTCGATGAAAACCCCTCAGTTCTGTACAGTGTCTGGAATCTGGGGATCTTGCTGTGGCTTAGGTTTTTTTTTTATAGTGCTCATTACCACCTCCAGCTGTAACTCCATCAATTAAGAGGAATGCAGCGTGAAGAGAGAGGAATAACCAGTGACTGCCTTCCTCTCATTCTGCAGTACACAAGTTCTGGTACCAAAGAGTGCAAGAACAGAGAACATCTAATATACAAACAGGGTTTGGTTCCTCAGTGGGCAAGTTTGGAGCTAAAAAGCTTTTGTCTGTACATATTAAATGTATGTAATTAGGGCGTAATACTAGCTGAGATAACTTTGTCATTGAGCACAATATAAAAGAAAGAAACTTGTAGGAATATGAGTATGATCTTTAGCCTCAGTACATGAACTCAAAACGCAAGTAAAAGGACTCGCCTAAAAATGTACCCCAGCACAAGGAGTATGTTATTCTACAGGTATGCGGTATGTTCTCTAAAAATGTAGTCTAAAAACAGAAGTACTAATAATCCACAAAGAAACAGATTTTTCTAGATATCTGACTGACCGAGGTTTTAGTATTTTGAACACAACTAATGATACTGTGGATCCTTAAGTCTAGTAGAGATTTTAACACGTCAGTTGTGAAACTAGCTAGTCGCTACCATTGCTACTCTGTATAACGCAGATGATCTACTCAAGTACTCAACATGGCCATACTGCAAGCATACAGAATCCGATAAGATTAAGTGATGCGCCAAAACTTTTGAAATTTGTTTTGGTGTGAAATACAAACCAAATGCAACTTTTTTGCTCAATAATTTAGCTACTCAGCTAGTTTGTTTCTAATTATCTTAACAAGTGCGCCTGTTCGGGACGCTTGATGAAGGAGCCAGAATAATCCACAGTCCAGAGACTAAGTCGGTGGAATGGTTGCCAAGGTAACCGTCAATCAATTTGGTGCGCTTTTACAGTGACCTGTAAACTAGGATCGGTGGACTTGTTTAGTGGTGTGTGTGACGGTGTGAACATTTTCGTTTAAATTAGGAAATCAACGCACTTTTATGTGATCGTCATCTGAAAAGTCTCTGTTTAAAATGCTTAAAATAAAAGTACAAGTTTTCCATTAACAGATCAAGTAAAGTTCAGGTGCACGAAAAAAAAAAAAAACAATACATAAGTACCTCTGGTATGTGTAGGAGCTTTAACTCGGGGGAAGGGGGAGTCTGATGCTGTCTGATATATGTGTGTGTGTGTGTGTGTGTGTGTGTGTGTGTTGTAGATTGTTGGTTGTCGTGTGAGACGTATTCCAGAAGGTTCCACTGAGCGTTACACCAGGTGGATCAACACACTCAGTCCAGAGCAGCTACTTATACAGGTAAAGCACACACACACACACACACACACACACACACACACACACACACACACTAAACTGTTCAACACACTTTTTTTACTGACAGATTTATAGAAAAAAAAATATTGAGTCAAAGAAGAAAAATCCTATTTATAATGCATTTATAAGAAACCGAAACACACACACACACACACACACACACACACACACACTGTGTGACTGTCGAATGGGTGTTGTGTGATTTACAGCTAGTTACCGTAAGGAAATGCCGACAGTCACCCTACATCTTCCTTTGCCGTATTTGAGTGTGTTTGCATCCGGACGTGTGTGTGTATGTGTGTGTGTGTGTGTGTGTGTGTCAGGAAAAGGGTGCGTCATGTTATGGTTTGAGAGGTCGCGTGCCATCGGGTCAAAGGTCATCAAAAACAGGACGTGTATCTGGAGACGGCAGTTTCCACAGACACACACACACACACACACACACACACACACACACACACACAATCAGAGCAGTGAATCTGGTTGAGAGGGGACTGTAGGTCAGAGATCAGTGGAACTGTTCCAGACTTTTTTCCAAACACTTTCACTTTGTTTGTAATACTTTTGTAATGGATTTTTTTTATAAAGTTGTTTTTCAAGTTTGGAAGCCCAGACAGAGAGCTGTGTTCAGAATGTGAGTCTGAGATGAACTAAAATTCGCCACTCGCGCCATTGCTCTCTCTCTCTCTCTCTCTCTTTGGCCTTCGCTCTTGCTGTGTTCCAACGACTCAGAGGTCCTGAAAACAGCTGTTAAGTTCAACGAGTCGATAAGGATTGAACTCTGAGGGTTTTATCACAGACTTCATTAGACATTTCTTATGAATGTAGTGTGAGACGAGCAGCAGCATGACCGGAATTCAGGTCAGAATCTAGGGCAGAGTTCTGACCCTCAGACACACAGACGTGCACGTGACAGAGCCTGCAGAATGATCCGAGAGAGAGAGAGAGAGAGAGAGCGATGGCGCGAGTGGCGAATAAACTGCAGGCTTTATACTGTATGTTTTGTCAGGGACCAAGTAGTAAGGCTCAAGGACACCAAGTGTGGAAAGGAAAAAAAAAAAATCAATAAACAGCTTAAAGGTGATCCCATCACTAGTAGACTTCCCTCATGGGTCTCGGGTGCCCCAGTTGACCTTTTCCACGTCCTCCTGCTTGCTCCATGAGAAACCTTCTCAACAGGTGCACCATCTTCTTCAACTAATTTTTTTTTTTTTTTTATCAACCAACATAAGAAACAATGCCTTAATAATAATAATAATAATAATAATAATAATAATTGTTTATTTTGTTATTATTTCATGAGGTTATATAAATTTTATTATTTAAAAATTCTATATTCATACCATATAGCTTCACCATTTCCAAAAATGGTTTGGGTAAAACAAAAAGACTTGCATTTCTGTCTTAATATGTTGAATTATTAATATATTGTTACTTGTGTGGTATAAATAAAACAACCAAAAAAATTATAAAGCTAGCAAAATAATCTTTAGGTGTATGCATTTGATGCTACACCTGGAAAACATCTGGATTTATAGATCCTGTCCTATTCCTGTCTGCAGAATCTCATAAGCTCTATCAGGTTGGTCTCTATGGAGGCCCAAGGGCACCTCAAGGACATTTAAGCACTTGTGGGCCACGTGAGGTAAGAGTAAATTTACGAGTGGTCGAGAGCATTCTTGCCAAGACGAGAAGAGAAATATTTAGCTTATTATACAGTATGTGCTTAGAGGTATCTTAATGATTGGAACATTTAATTCATAGGCTAAAGAGATACTCTTAGCCAGTTGATCCGACTTATTAGTATAAAAACTCTGATGCTTGCATGCGTTCTGCTTCGGAACAGTTTACAGATTGCCCCTATATGCTTTGGCCATCCAGAGTGTGTGGACAGAGAGCACAGCGTGTTTAGAGATCGCACAGATCCGATGAGACGGATGAACAGATGCTATGCCATTTCGGATTGCCACAAGCACACTGAAACACATTATTATGAAAACCACTATCCAGTTCAACTGTTATACAAAACCTCAGCTTTATAACATTCAACAGAGGTGACAGATGTTATACCCTCACCCCATGTGCCATTAAAGCACTTTTTTGTTCATTTCTTTCAATTTCTGTCTGTCCCTCAACTTACACAGCACTCTGACATTTGACCTGTAATGGCGGTGCTTGCACTCTGGAAAAACACCTGATCACTTTGTTTAAGTTGACTACAAATTATTTAAATTTTGCTTCTTCTTAGTACTTTCAATTCTTGTGCCTGATTTGTACACCGCACAACATGCTCCTGTCCTTACATTATGCACTGAAAAAAATGAACTTGTACATAATAATTTCATGTTTCCAAGATGAACATGAATAAATCATGTTGTATTTGCATGAAATTCAGCAACTTAACATGTACTAGATTCAGTCATGTTGAGATAAACCAAAGAGATCTTGTCACTATGAAAACCGGAAATAGCAAAACCGGAAATATCGCGAGAAGACATCGCGAGAAGAGAACACAGTTGAGGAGACAAACATTTG
>JAQQZS010000010.1:1554822-1566955 GCA_030068045.1 Platyallabes tihoni | reverse complement strand
GCCAAATGATCTTAGAATTTTGAGAATGTAATTTCTGTTTCAAGAAATGAGCCAAACCAATGGAGAAAAACTGTAATGCCACTATGCTTTTGTCCCACTTTTCTGCTATAAGATTGTGATTCATATTGACATCACTGCATCACAGTTGTTGCAGCCTTGTCACATTCATGCTGTGAATATCTTGTTCCACCTTAAAGATGTGGATTCACCTCTGATGATTGGAGAGACCACTGATAGACAGAAAAGTCATAAGACCAGGTGACATTTATTTGGCTGACTCTGGATGGATGGATGGATAGATAGATAGATAGATATTTGCTGTCATAGACTGACCTTTGACCAAGTTGAGGAAATTAAGACCTTTAATGATAAGAACACAAATGCGTACTAGAAGTTAGAAACAGAAAAAGACACAAGACGTGAAACTGTGGTCAACTCAGGGGAAACTAATCAGACATCAATTAACATATCAATTCAGACACAAGTCCAGATTAGGAAAGATCAAATGCAAGCTCAGTTCATATCATGACTTTAGTCATGGGTCAGTTCAGATGGTAAGATGTGATACAAGAAACTAGACAATGCATGTAACCTAAATAAAGATACTGATGACCTTTAATTACCTACTGTGAATCTAAAGATGATGAACACTGAAAACGTGTCTATGTGTCAATCAGAAGCATAAGAAAACCCCAAGAGTCCCTATCCACAGAGCACCCTCCAGGGGTTTTCCCTGACTAGTAGGCCATGTGTTCATGCACTTTACATATGTAGGGGCAATTTGAGTCATGTTATGTGGTCTGGCAGGCATCAATTATTGCAATATAGTACTGAAAACACACAAGCATACACAAATGGTCTATGGGGAATTATGTCTTAGCATACTAGCAAAATAATGTAGTTAGCCAAGCCAATAAAATATTTTTTCAGTACAAATTCTTGATTGAACTATAAGGTGTAAACTTCAAAGGTGTAAAATACACCTTTGGGGCAGGGTGGAAACTACTGTATGCACCAGTTGTTAGCACTGTCATCTCACACCTCCAAGATTGAGGGTATGAATCTTGCAGTATCTCTGGTCTGTGTGCTTAGAGTTTGCATGTTTTCCATACACTTTGTAGGGTTGTCCTGGTACTTTGATTTTCTCCCACAGTCCAAAAAGGCTGACTGGTGTTTCCAGACCTTCTGTGGTATATGATTTGGTGTGTGTGTGTGTGTGCGCGCGCATACCTGTTGGCACCCCGTCGAGTGTATCCTCTGCTTTGTTCCTTGAATTCTTAATTATAGGCTTCAGGCTTCCTGCAACTCTACATATGATAAGCAGTAAGGAAAATGAATTAATTAATATTCAATTAATAATTGAATATACACCTTTAATACATTTCCTTTAAACATGCTTTAAAAACTCTTTAGTACGTTTGCTGATTTAAAGCCAGAAAATACGTCTTAGTTGTTTGCCTTTGATAAATAGGGCAAAAGGTCATCTTTCACTGGATCATGCCTGATGGTGGAGAAAGCAGTGATGTATGGTTTACATAGATAGGCCTTGCTGAGTAATTAACAAATGATCTTTCAGCTAACAAAGGATGCTTTGTGATGTGGATGTATAGCTTTTCGATGGGTGCATGGCTAAGCCCACTACAGGAGGCTGCTTAATGTTCAGTGATGAATGAACCACAGGCTACACTACACAGATGGACACACACGCACACACACACACACACTGCAGCTGAAGTACTTTGCTGCAAGAGAGTTGTGCAGCTGCAAGGTGAAAGATGGCAAAAAGGCTGGTAATTATCCTCCAGACAAATGGCTTAAGAAGCTGGAGACCTGACAATTAGTCTCACAGAGGTCTAGAGTAATGTCACTGGAGAGCACCAGTGACTGGAATCTTATATACAGTCATGTTCAAAAGTTAGTACACCCTCTTCTAATTTACTGTGTTTTTAATAAAAAATAATCTAATTATAGTGTGACTTAGCTATTGTTGCAGCACATCAGTCTGGAAAGAGTTATAAAACAATTTCCAAACAATTTGGAGTTCTCCATTTTGACAGTGAGAAATTTGCCAATCTTCCCAGGAGTGGATGTCCAAGACCAAGGTCAGACCATACAATGCTAAAAAAAAAAAATGCAAGCATTACAGCTCAGACCCTACAGGCCTCATTGAGCATGTTAAATGTTAAAGTCCATGACAGTACTATTAGAAAAAGACTGAACAAGTATGTTTTATTTGGATGGGTTTTCAGGAGAAAGCCCCATCTGTCTAAAAAGAACATGGAAACAAGACTGTTCACAAAAACATTTGAACAAAGCACAAGCCTTGGATAGATAAGACCATAGAGTTGTTTAGTTTTAATGCCAGCACCATGTTTGGTGTAAACCAAACAGCATTTCAGCAGAAACACCTCATACCCCTCGTCCAGCATAGCGGTCGAGAGGAGATGATATGGGCTTGATTTGCAGTCACAGGATCTGAGCAAAGTAAGTTGATCATGAACTCCTCAGTATATCAAAGTATTCTAGAGGCAAATGTAAGTCTTGGTCAAAATTGACCCATGCAACAGGACAATGATCTGATGCCACTATATTGAAATGCTTGGCAGGGTGCTTAAGAGAGCTGTGCATATGCAAATTCCCAAAAACCTCAATTAACTGAAGCAATGTTGTAAAGAATAATAGGCCAAAATTCCTCCACATTGATTTTTTTTTTTTGCTCCATTGTTGTTTAATAGATAACAGCACAGTGAAACAAGGTTTATACACAAAAACACTGTAGTGGTTCGACAAGGCAGCGTGAAACACAACAAGTTCCAAAGGAAAAGTGCTTTTTTCATTTACATAGTGAAGAAAACAGGCAGTATCTCTTTCTAGCCAGCACATACACATACTACTATGTATTGACAGCCCAGCTATGCTACTAAGAACAGGCAGGGGTGTCTGGATGGGAAATCAATCAGGAAGCGACCTCTCAGGGCTATGGCCGAGCTGAGCAAGGCAGAAGAAGACTGAGTCGAGGAGGTGGCGGGATGCTGTTGCAGGCTCTTTGAAGACTGCTTCTCCATTGAGAAGTCTTCCCAGAGTTGGCAGTCTGTGGACATAGAAGATAGACATGAGAATATAAACTTAAAAGACCAAAGGACTGGGCCATAGCCCTTCTATGACAGCGAGGTGCCCTGCTCCTTGCATGCTGTGTTCGCCTTTTTTAGTTACATCGTGGAGCTGTCTGATGTTAAGTGGCACTGCCATCACAACACATAGAATTAAAAGAGGGGGGCATGCTTTATGATATGGTGTTGCATGTGAGAGCCTAAGTGTAGGAACTCAGAAAGGGCACCATGTGAGTTGGGCTGGCGGAGTGATTTTGCACACACTCTGGGAAAGTTTAACACGGCGTTGAACTACAGTAAGGGCCCTAAAATATTTTCTCGTCTTCTCAAGACGGGTTGCCCTTTCATGTCTTTTAACTAAAATTAGTATGAACGATTCTTAGTTTGAACCTATTAGTTTCATTTTAGCCAAAAATACAACTTTCTTTTTGGGGACCTAAGCAAGCTTATCTTTTCGCATGCTGCTTTCACACTTCAAGACTTCTTTGTCTTTGATTGGCACTTTCATTTTGCTATGTCTTTTGCTTTGACTTTGCCTTCAGCTTGGACTTTTTCTTTGCCTTTGTTCCCTATTAATGGAGTGACTCAATTTCCTACTGGGTGCTACCTAATGTTCGCTCATTGCATGGTGGTTTCTGAGAGCTTAAGTAAGCATGCAGCCAGGTGCCGTGTGTTTTGCCTGATTGCCATCATGCCCACCGTGTTACAGTACTCCCACTGGTCTTGCTTCAGCCACGCCCCTGAAGTTCCTGTGCGAGCCGCACAGTTAGCCCAGAACTCTCTAACGAGCACAGGGTCTAGTATGGGTTGAGCTGGCACGCATAAGCGCTCCTCACGTCTGTACATATGTGACTATAACGGCTGAGGTGTTCCAATCAGAACTGGCGGCCCAGGTATGGAATTCCACTGTATACTCGTGCACCGATCGCGTTTGCATATAGTGTGCTGGTTTACCTTCAACTGTTTTCCCACAATCTTGAAAGAATTCCCAGAGGTATTTCATCTCAGGTATGAACACTTTTTGTCACTGCTGATTTGCATGAATGCTGCTTTGTTGGATTGGTGCTTTGCCATATTGCATGCACTTTGTCTTATCTCTGTCTGAGAAAACTTGTTGGTTTTGACTTGTTGTTTCCTCTCTCTCTCTTCCTCCTATTTTTGTGGTTGTGTGTGTTTTACATTAATTGTTATTGTATTTTCTAATCTTGTAGAGCTGTGAGATAAAGGTGGTGGTAGTATGACTTGCTGGGAGTGGTTTCCCTTCTTTGTGTGCGTGCTGGTCCCTCCTTCTTGCTGATTTTCACATGAATTATGTGTGGGTTTGGTTCATATGTGATTGGGGTGATTATTGTTGAGGGATATTCACCACCCCCCCACCCCTTCATAGTCTGTTCCTCCATTTGAAAGCTCCAGCTCTAAATTGACACTATGTGTATTTTAGTATTTGGTGGATATCATGCTTCGTGAAGCATACACATGATGATGTAGTTGCAACTTATTTTAGCATTGTTTAACTTTTAAACTGCATTCTTCACCATTAATATGTAGTGTTTAGCTCTGGGTCAGAAGTGTATCGAATCTTTAACGATTCGGGTTAATTTGATTAACTGAATTAAAATTTATAATGTATACTTTATTGACTACCTGTCCAGCGTTTAGAACAATTTAGTGTATCTTACCAGTTCTGCTTATCATGTGGCCAACGATGATAACACAAAATCTAGTATTTAGCCATTATGAGCAAGGTAACAAGATCTGGGCAAATGTTTAGACTTTAAAATACATGACCAAGACAACAGTTTTTTATAAAGAAACAAGAATTTATTTGACTAATCTACGACACATGAAACTACGCTACTCGAACGCACACACAGACACACACACACATATATATATATATATATATATAACAGTTTGGAAGGTGAAAATTAATGAAGTTATTCTAGTACTGTTTACTAGATCAATGAAAGTCACAAGAACACAGTCTTGGGTTTAATCTTACGGTTTAGTTATGCTGTAAAAAGTACATGTGACAATAATTGAATATTCTTCTTCTTCTTCTCTTCTAGTTATGAAACGAGCACCAATTTCAGCAAGGTATCCAGCTTTGTTTGTTTACTTGCATTACGTTTCGTTCTCCAGCTAAGGGAATCACGGCGTTGCTGATTGGTTGGTGCACTGTTGTAGAGATGATGTCTGTCGGGAAAGCTCTTTGGTTAAGCGCTGGTTGCCTGGTTACCGATGGCTGCGCTCTGGAACTTCTCCTGAGGGTTTCTTTGTTGTGGGACTTTGGAGTTCTGGCACGTAGTCTCGTTGAGAGTTCTTGAAGAGTAGATGACGCCAGGGCTGCTTGGAAGAGGTTGTTTGAGATTGCAGATTAACTAGACTGTTGTTGACTTCCTTAGGGTTCTTGTCACTTCGGGGTCAGTCCATCCCATGGGTGATTGGTCCAATCGGATGTGGTCGCGGGGTTTAGCCACGCCTCACGTTCCCCCTTTGTGCATACCTTAGCCCGGTGTTTCGGCTGTCACGTGGGGCCCATCCGGTTGGAGTTTTTAATACCTTTTATGAAGTAGTTTTGCATGAGCTCTGTTCATGCTACCAATTTCCCGTGTTCACCAACGTTCTTTGAATAAAGCCAGCTTTAGATTAATATCAAACTATCTTACCCACTCATTCCTTCCTTTATCTAATAAAAGGGGTTTGTAAATGCTGATTACACCTTTTAAGTTATGCAGAACAAACAAACATACACACAGAAATAAAACATACTGAGTAAATCTATGTATATGCGTTTTACCCTACTGGCACACTTTAAAGATGGTTTAAAATAGTGTCCATGCCGTATGCCTCTTTGTTCATTGAAAGGCTTGTGCTCTGGAGGTCAATGAGAGTGTCAAAGTGTGACTTGGTGGTCCCCCCAACTCGAGGTGAAGCTGTAAAACTGTCCACGTTGTTTACTGGGTCGCCTATTTACACCCTTGTTTTTGGTGTTTACTTCGAGGCATCTGGTCTTATGCCTTGTATGCCTTGTGAAGTTTCCTGCAGCTTCATTTGACAGGCGCTCCTTTATGTTTGTGGATCAGAATATTGAGATGGCGACATGCAGGCTGTGAGAGGGGCTCTGGAATGTGATCAATTGACTGCTCTCTTTGGGAGCCCTTTACATCCCTACAAAAATAAACGTGTTTATGTACAAAACCAATGCCTCTTTCTTGTCCAGTGAACGTACATGGGTGCCTTAGTTAAGTTAATTACTAGGGTCATTTGATTTCCTTGGGTGTAATTCTCGAGGTGGTGTGATTGGCTACATTGTAAAAACAAGGGGATCGGCGGAGTTTGAGCTAGCCCCCTTCACCTTGCCACACATGGGATGGTCCTTATTAGAGCCAGTTTTATCATAGAGTTTCTTTCATAGATTTTCTTTGTTGATTAAATTTGGGTACACAGTGAAAGGTTTTTTTTTTTTTCAGATTGACGGACCTTCATTTCCTGAATTAATGATGGACTGTTTTTTACCCTTTTTAAACATGCAAGAAATGTCACAAATGAACTCTTGACAAGCCAGGTCACGATTCTGTCAAGATGTCATCAAAACTAAATGTAGCTAGTTCGGACAATTTAAAATCTAATACATATTCTTGGTTGTTTAACACTTATTTGGTTACTACATAATTCCATACCTGTTCTTTCATAATTCTTTCACAGTGTTCTTCAACATTAAAAATATATGCCTCTCTACTGACAATCACATGATAGCATCAATAATGGTGCAAATACTTACATCTTTAAAGGTTTTTTCTTTCTATATACATTTATATATATATAAAAGTCACCCTTTGAATATCTGGCAACCATTCGCATTTTTCATCATGGACAACGCTCATTCTGCCTCAGTTCCTGGATGACCCTGGCACAGCACAACCCATGTATCCACTGGACAAACAATGTAACCTTGGAATGGCCTCCCCTGTGCCTAGTGTCTTGTCTCTGATCTGCTCACAGTTTCCTTGCTTTTGCTGCCACTTATGAGGAATTTCTTTACCTCTCTGCAGTTCCTTCTGATTACACTCACCTCAAGCTCACACATGCTGTCTTCTACCCCACAGACCCTATGATTGCACCATCAACCTCCTTCTAGGTACAGTTCCTCCCAAGGTTGGTTTATACTCAACCTCCTCCTAGGTACAGTTCCTTCAAAGGGTGGTTTATACTCAGTGGTTCTATATCTCCTCATGAAAGAGAGGCCATGGACAAGTGCTGCCAGGGCTAAAAGTTTTGAGAATGACAAAAATTAAAATTTTCACAAAGTCTACTGCCTCAGTTTTTATGATGGTAATTTGTATATACTCCAGAATGTTATGATGAGTGATCATATGAATTGCAAATAAATGCAAATTCCCTCTCTGCCATGAAAATTAAATTACCATTAACACGTCTTTTGTTAAGACAAGTGAGAGTTTTGATGAAGTACAGGCTGGAGGTCACTCTGTCATGCTGATTGAGTTAGAATAACAGACTAGAAGTTTTGAAAGGAGGGTGGTTGTTCTTTCTCTGTTAACCATAGTTACCTGCAAGGAAACATGTGCAGGCATCATTGCCTTGCACAGAGAGGGATTCACAGGCAAAGGATATTGCTGCTAGCAAGATTGCACATGAATAAACCATTTATCTGATCATCAAGGACTTCAAGAGTAGAGGTTCAATTGTGGAAACAACCATTTACCTCGGTACTTTCACCGAACAGGGCTTCAGGGTGCCCAAGAACATCCAGCAAACGTCAAGTCCCTCATTTAAACTAGATTTAGCGGTTTGTGGTATAGGGGCACCACCAATTCAGAGCTTGCTTAGGAATGGCAGCAGGCAGGTTTGAGTACATCTGTATGCACACTGAAACAAAGACTTGATGATCTGGTGTCAAGAAGGGCAGCAAAGAAACCACTTCTCTTTAGGAAAAACATCAGGAATCAGACTGATATTCTGCAAAAGGTACATTGATTGGACTGCTGAGGACTGGGGTAAAGTCATGTTCCAGGATGAATCCTTTTTCCAATTGTTTGGGGCAACCAGGGAAAAAAAAGTTATCTGGAGAAGAAAAGGTGAGTGCTACCATCCCAGATAGCACACCGCTGAAGAGCCAATGATGGACCAATGTTGGCAGCAGTGGTTGGCCCAACGTCATTTTGTCCATTGGCCCATTGGTGGGGCCAAAGGTAGGCTGGTGGGGCCAAAGGTAGGTAGGCTTCTTTGCCCAATGTTGGTTCAGCAGATAATCAAAAAGTTGGCCCAATGTTGGCACAATGTTGGCTCAGTAGACAATGGCAAGTTGGAAATTGAATTAGACTCTTCATCACCAATAATAAGAAAACACATTTATATCTCCAGAAATTAATTTATTAATTTTATTTGTGATAACTTTATTACAAACTAAGAAAATATACTTAACCATTATGATGATAAACTACAAAATACACACCTAATATAACCACTTTTTCTCTCAGCAAGGTGGATGAAAATAAATGAATACAAACAAGATACCCATTGCCTCAGACTGTCTTTTATATCAGGTGGCTCTGCATCTTTCTCATCATCATTTACCTCGGTACTTTCGCCATCAGCTTGGTCAATGTAGCTCAGCTGTTCTTTATCATCATCATCTTCATCATCAAAATTACAGCCTCTTTGGAGAACTGTGACTCTAGTCTGTGTAAATACATACATAATTTAAGCATTGTACATTAAAATGTACCTCAAAATGTGTTCTATAACGTTTCTGGTGCGTACTATGGCAACAATCCCTATGGTTCTAACCTTGCTATGGCTCTGTATGCTACTGTATTCACTGGCAATAGGTCGATTAGCCTAGCATAATAGTGCATAGCTAAACATTTTTCTCACCACATTACAGCAAAACTACTAATTGCATGCTTTTCATGTTACCACCACAGATTCTCAACACACTTATGTCTTACTCAAGGGTCATCTCATTTGGAGGAAAAATTAACCTACCTGTAGTTAGGCGCAATGAGGCACAAAACCTAAGTTTGTGTTTAGCTTGGCTGCAGGACTTAATCTGCAGCACCTGGCTTCACCTAGGGTTGTTTTATTTTAACTGGTTACACATTATGAACATTACCACAATAAACTTTGTAACTATTGTTTTTAGCTGTCTTAACTGCATATTATTTATTTTATGTACATCAATTTTAACCTTTTACACTTGCATCTGTCATTAAGCCATAAATAACAACAGAGAAAACAGAAATGAATAACTACACATTATCACCATTCTTTAGCTGACATCATAGCGAATCTATTTAGATATAATTTATGATAATAGGACATATACTTAGTTTTATTTTTTTAAAAATCTTTTGGCAGCATACAAAACGTTTGTTCAACCCACACTAGCATGCATGAGCGATAATAGGCAAGTTGTTGATTCTCTGTCTCGTTCTCTCAATGCATAGCATTTTCAAATTATTTAGTCATCGTGGATCATTAAATATTCATAGTTCTATAGACAATATTTAGGTAACAGAATTATACTCACAAATAGTTAGCAATCCTCAGAAAAAAGCAATGACTTTCCTTGTACACGTTGTTCACAGTGAGTTTTCTTGTGTTTGGAAGATGTCATGCGCTGTAAAGGTTTCTGAAGCTGTACGGAATGTTCTGGACAGTGAGAGGAGTTCAGCTTTTCCTCAGCACAACACTGAGACTAAGAGGAGAATCCAGAAAGCTGTTGCCATGGGTAAGTTATTAAGTCTTATATAGTCCTTATTGTGATAATATAAAACTGATTATTTTATCTTTTAGCATTTTGGCTAGGTTTGGGCCAGCTTAACACTGTATTTCAATGTCACTTACATAGTTTAGGGTAGCATGTAGATAACACTGCTAATCATGCTAACAGACAGTACTGCCTTATGTAGCTTAGCACAAACATGTTAGCTCCCGGTTGCAACGATAATGCCTTATGTAGATTACAGATGTCTTGAATATCAACTGTGGTGTAAATGTTTATAATGTATTTCACCCAGTTTAGGATAGCTTTAGCTTACGGTAACTATTTGGTTATCTTATATTATATAGCGGAGTGTCATGATGATGGCGGCGCCGGCTGCGGCTTACAGAGCTACCGAGACTGCAGTGCTTTATGTAAATTTTTGTACGTCCTTGTCAGAAAAAATAATTACAGAAGTAAGTTTTAGTGATAGTGGAACGCAGACGTACATTTTGGAGCGACGAACCTTACTCAGGTTTCGAACTCAGTGCGTAGAACTCCCCAGCAAACTGACCGAGTCACTCCGCAGCCTTTGTTTACTTCGGCGGACGGAGAAGCGAATCTGGCTGAAACGCAAGCGCTGCAATCAGAAGCAGAAGCGAGGCAAGTGCAGCGGCGTTAGCATGAGGGTAAAGGCTAACCCCACCAGACCACCATTGCCGTCTGTTCTACTCGCAAACATCCGATCACTAGATAATAAGCTGGATTACATCAAGATGCAACGCGGGAACCAATGGGAAATGAGAGACTGTTGTGTTTTTATTTTTACTGAGACATGGCTGCAGGATAACATCGGCGATTCGGCTATCCAGCTCGACGGACTGACCAGCTTCTGAGCGGACAGAGATGCCTCCTTGTCCAGTAAGACTCGTGGTGGGGGACTGTGTGTGTATGTAAACAGAGAATGGTGTGCAAACCCTGCCGTCGCCATGCGACACTGTTCCCCACTGATTTAAGTCTTATCCGTGAAATGTCGACCTTTTTACCTGCCGAGAGAGTACAGCTGCGTAATGGTGATCGGCGTGTACCTCCCGCCTAGCTCAAATGCTAACCAGGCGCTAGCCGAATTGTATGAAATCATCAGTAAGCTAGAAACTGCGCACCCCGAGGCATTTTTCATAATTGCTGGAGACTTCAACCACGCCAACTTCTAGTCAGTTCTACCAAAGTTCTACCAGCATGTGAATTTTGCTACCAGAGGGGGAAACTGCTTGGACATTGTCTATTCCAACGTTCGTGTGGCCTACAGGGCTTTCCCCCACCCCCACCATATCAGTGTGTCCATGGTCCCTGCATACAAGTCCCTGCTAAAACGCTCCAAACCAGCTATCAAAAACATCAGAGTGTGGCCAGTTGGAGCTGTTTCGGCTCTCCAAGACTGCTTTGATTCAAAACTGGGAGGCTGCATAAAATGGTGATTCAATCAACCTGGAGGAGTATACAGACTCTGTGACTAGCTACATCTCAAAGTGCACAGAAGATGTTACCGTCTCCAAGGACATCACCGTGAGAGCCAACCAAAAGCCCTGGATGTCGAGAGAAGTGCGCAAGCTGCTAAAGGTCTGGAGACGAGGCTTCCCTTAGGGTTGCCAGAGTCAACCTGTCTCGTGCATCATCGAGCACTTCAACAGCACAGGGGACACATGTCACATGTGGCAGGGCATTCAGGCCATTACCGACTATAAGCCCAACCCACGCAGCAGTGAGGGCGACCCCTCCTTACCAGATGAGCTCAATGACTTCTTTGCACGGTTCGATGTACAAAATAAGGAGCCTATGAGGAAAGCGACACCTCCCTCTAGCGACCATATATTCCGTCTCTCTACAGTTAATGTGAAGAAGACCCTCTCTAGAGTCAATCCACGTAAGGCTGCAGGACCCGACCATATTCCAGGCCGAGTACTCAGAGAATGCGCTGAACAACTGGCTGATGTCCTAACGGGCATCTTCAACTTATCGCTGAGTCAGTCGTCTGTGCCAGCGTGCTTGAAGTCCTCCTTCATCATTCCAGTGCCGAAAAAGTCATCAGTCACGTGCCTGAACGACTACCGACCCATTGCGCTCACACCAATAATCATGAAGTCCTTTGAACGGCTTGTCATGGCGCACATAAAGACACATCTCCCTACGTCTTTAGACCCCCTTCAATTTGCATACCAGTCAAATAGGTCAACTGAGGATGCCATATCCTCTGTTCTTCACCTTTCACTGACACATCTGGACAAAAGAGACACTT
>JAQQZS010000010.1:1419489-1431999 GCA_030068045.1 Platyallabes tihoni | reverse complement strand
AAGAATGTGCCCCCCCCCCCCCCCACCACCACCACCAATTTCGAGGGTCGACTGTACTGTAGTTACCCAATTTGAAACCAAAACTTGTGAAACCTCAAGCACATAAATGAGAAATGTTGAAAGGGGGTTAGCTTCTGGCCATCTCTTACCTTTGAATCCAAGTGTTTGGAAAAAATCTGATGGCCACTGTTACTGTTTTTCAAGTTTCGTGAGATTTTGAGGCTGAATATCACCTAAAAGTAAGTAAATAAATAAATAAATGAAATAAATGCAAAGGCAAAAAAAAATAATTGTAATAAAAACGGCGATTCTGTCCATCAAGGCATATGAAGGTAAGGTGGGAATTGCTGTTGCTGATCCACACCAAGCACTAGAGTGGAACAGTGGTGTAAAGTTTAGACCTTCAGGGAAGAAGGTAGGTTTACATGTACACTTAAGTGGTTAAAGCTTGACCCTGTTTTTTAATTAGACTACCATCCTTGTCCCAGTATACAAGCACAGCAAGGAAATCAGTTTAGTGACTGATGTACTGTGTGTTCAACTCTGATGTACTGTATGTATTCATTATCTGTTATAATTGGTGGCGATATGCCCCGTCTCAGCTTGTTAGTATCGTATTCCCATTTGACTTATTACATCACACACCAGAACAATCAACAAACAGGTCGGCTCGTGGCAGAATAGGCCACAGTGCATTTTGTACACAAGTTCAATTTCAGCCAGAGTAATATGTTTATTTATTTTACAATTAAGTTCATACATTTTGCAACATCCTTGAATCCAACTCTCAAATCCCCTTTTGAAAATCCCTGATGTTGGGACCACAGTTGGTCTTGCACTGCGCTGCAGAATATTTACTGAGATGACACCATTAGATGAGCAATTTGCACAGATGAAGTTTAAACCAGCATTGAAGACGAACCACACAGTGGGAGACCAACTGCTGCGACAAAGGAGATTTTCAAAAAGGATTCGAGAGTTGGGTTCGACAATGGTGCAGACGCACGGCTTGTGATGGAGACTATATTAAGTCATACCTTTTAATATAGAAGAGTTACTCTACTGACATCTGCAGATTTAACCATCAAGATCAGTTAATAAAAAGTTCTGCCCATGTTTGCATTATTTGGAGTTTTTTGGAGACAATGTGAAGATAAGCTAGAAGGAAGTTATGTTAAGGGAAGAATTTGAGGATGGTAGGCTTTTTGGTAAATGGGTCTTTTGGTAAATTTTTATGTAGTGGTGATACTAGCATGATCACGAATAAGAGCACCACCATCTCATGGAACTGATATTTCCTGAGTATGAAGATGGTAAAAGATGACCATCTGACAATATCCTTTCATCAGGTTGAGGCTAAATTGGTTTTCCCAGATGAAGTGAGTACATGAGGTAGATGTACTCTGAGAAGATGGACAGGTGAGTGGATTATGGTGAATGAGTAACAGAGAATAAGTGTGCACGTAGAATAGATACAATGCTGAATAGATGAAGGAAAAAAAGTTGTCATTGAGGTTTGTGTAAATGATGAATTCACGAAGCAGTGACTGGATGGAGTAATGGATGATGGAGTGATGGTTTGATGAAAAGCTGAATGGATGGAAAGAATCATGCTTAATGGAAGACTGGATAATGTGACCGAACGGGACATGATGTTTTCATTTATGCCGGTTTCTTAACTTTGTCGTAGGTGAGTGCTCCTACCTGCCCTCTGCTAAAGTCTTTAAGCCTTGCTCCGAGTGCGGAAAGATGTTCCCTACCTCATCGTCATACAACAGACACATGCGGATACACAGCGGTGAAAGACCTTTCCAGTGCTCTCATTGCAATAAGACATTTGTTCAGTTCTCTTCGTTTAAGATCCACCAAAGGATACACACCGGGGAGAAGCCGTATCCCTGCTCAGAGTGCGACAAAACCTTCAGCCGTATAGACTCTCTCCAACTCCACCAGAGAACTCATACCGGAGAAAAGCCGTATCAGTGCGCTCACTGTCCCAAAACCTTCACTCGCCTACACGTGCTTCAGAACCATCAGAGGACACACACCGGGGTAAAGCCGTATCAGTGCTCGCACTGCGGCAAAACGTTCCCACGCCTATGCAGCTTCAAGGTACATAAGAGACGGCATACGGGAGAGAAACCGTACTCGTGTGGAACATGCGGAAAACAGTTTGTGGACGCCTCGAATCTAAAGAACCACCAGAGGGTGCACACGAAGGAGCGACCGTATCAATGCTCACACTGCAACAAGACCTTCATTCAGCTCGGGCATCTCACCAGCCACTGCAAAAAAAACCACAGGTGATGGTGCTCTGACTTTAGGAGGCGCTACACTTCTTTACCATAAGCAACACGAACTTTCATTATCCAGAGTCCAAATGGCTCATGAGTTAATGACTATTTAGTAGATGGTACTGTATGTGGACATATAAATAATAGTCTGATTTAACAGTCCTACAATCACAGTAAATTTTCAAAATCCAGCTCTGACATCAATTTTGTTTGAGTCTATACATCTTTACCATGTATATATTTATTTATACTATATTTTTTTAATTTCTACCTTTTTTTTTTTTTTTATCAGATATTATCCAGTAGAATGCGTTTTGTGCATATTATGTTCTAATGGTGTTGCTCAATGTGTTTTTTTTTATTTTTATTATTATTGATACAATAATCTCTGTAGTGACTTTGAAACACTATACACAAGTGTGTAGATTTAATTTAAAATAAAATAAATGAATCAAAAATGGTTGACATCCCAGTATTTTCAATCTGTAAAAAATCTCTGGTTGATTACAGAAACTTCAATGTTCATAACATTAAATGTAGAGGTTGTATCTCCAGTAGCTTGTTACTATGTTAATAGCGATCAGAATTTAAGTCTCTAAACTCTAACCAAATATTTTAACACACTAATAAGGTGTGATATATGAAGGTTTAAGGTTAAATCACAAACTTCCAGTCACTGGTACTTATCTGCTAGTTGTAGTAGTAGATTTACAGTACCAGTCAAACATTTGGACACAAGTTCGGATTTATTGTCTACTTAAAATAACATATGTGACATTAGGAAATGAAATAAGAACAGTCAGTTGTTATTTTAAGACATGAAGGTCAGCTGTTCTGGAACAGTTCTTGCTAGAACAATTTTGTCAAGTGTGTTTTTAAAACTGTCCCTCATGAAGACCTTCCCAGGAAAGCAAGACCAAAAATGACCTCTGCTGCAGAGGAGACGTTCATTTAGAGTCACCAGCCTCAGAAATCACAAATTAACAACCAGCACCTCAGATTAGAGCCGTTATGAAGCTTTACAGAGCAGAAGTAGCAGATATACATCTCAATATCAACTGTTCAAAGGAGAATAATGTGTATTTGAGGTATAAACGCCTTCAGTATTGTTTTACAGTGTGGAAACAAATAAATAGCAATAAACAAGTCTATCAGGATAGACTATGAAATTAAAAAGGGTGTGCAAACTTTTGACTGGTAGTGTGTGTGTATACAGTATATATATATATATATATATATACATACATACACACACACACACACACACACACATATATACATGCAAGTATGCTTGCAGTATGACCAGGTTTATTTGTGTAGAATACTTGCATTCTACAGAGTATGAAAGGTTCAGGCTGCATGGAGATACCACAGTAATGAAAGAAGCTAAGAATGCTTTCTTATCAAATCTTATCTCTATAAATCTCTACTAGATTTCCACACTCATGTTACCAACAGCATCAGCTTCAATTCTGTTAAAATACTTTAAAATGCTGTTCATCAGTGTGTGTATATAAAGTGATTCATCCTGTGTTTGTGTTTTAATGTCCACTAGAGGGCAGTAGTGAACGAGTAATACTGATCTCACTGCCATGGAGTTACAGCAGAGTGATCAGTTTAATCAGTGATCAGTTTAATCAGTGATCAGTTTAATCACCTGCTTATTGTATAATATGACCTGCTCATCACCTGCTTATTGTACAATATCCGCTTATACAATAGAAACAAACACGTAAAAAAAAAAAAAAAAAAAGGTGTATAGCTAAATAAAACTATATAACTTTTTCCTCAAAAAGACTTTTACAGTGAGTAACATTTGTTTGTTTGTTTTTTGTGTTGGCTTTACGTCATACACATAAATAATTATATTACAAATATTTCCTCTTCTTGGAAGCACAAAATGTTGTAATCAGTTTAAAAACTTTGGTCAGATTTTAGTAAAGAAACAATTCAATACATCTGAAGTGATACTCAATCAGAACTTGACAATAATAATAATAATAATAATAATAATTTTTTTTATTGGCCCAAAAAAAAATTTGTTGTTGTTTTTTATGACATCATTCAGTCTCCTTTGGCTTCGATTACAGTCCACACTGTAGTGTTTAGTTCATGTATAAAAATGATTCCTTAATATCCTGGAGTTCTGGAATATGTCCGCGCCGTCTGGGAAGAAAAACTCCATAGAAGTGATGAGCAACTGATCAACTCCAGATAATAACTCTGCCTCCAGAGGCCTGTACAGTGGACACTATGCATGATGGGTGCCTCGCTTCCCTTCTTCCCCTGACACGCCCATCACTCTGGAATAGACTCAGTCTGGACTCATCAGATGAGTCACATGACCTTTTTCCCTTTCTTCAAAGTTCAATCTTTATGCTCCCTAGTCTCACTATCAATCTTGTGAGTTTTCATCACATTGTGTTTGTGTGTGTGTGTGTGTGTGTGTGTGTGTGTGTGTAAATGCTCTTACTTTCACTATTAAAAATAGCTCTGGATTTTACTGTTGATTTTTCACCATGCAGCATCACCAAGTGTTTAAGTGATCCCCATTCGTGTTTTTTTTCCGACCACATTTCTCCAACAGAGTTGATGATTCAGCACCATCCTTCCATGTTTCGATAATGTATTGAAGGGTTCTTAACCCAGTTCCAGTTATTTCTTTGCTTGATGCAGCCCAATAATTAGAATTTTTATTTATTAACTTTTAAAACATGCACAAACCGTGCAGCTATAATAAGAAGCTTCCCTGAGGCACCAAACTTCAGTCAGTGTTTATGATGAAGCTGTGACAGAAAGCGCGCCGCCTGACTAATCCCCTGCAGCTACAGTATGTTTGGTTAGAGATTGCGTCTCCACACAGCCACACCCAGTCTGACAGGTCTGAACCTGCGCTGGGACAAAACACACAGGAGCAAAGTTTATTATGAGACATGTCTGAGCCTCTGTGTAGCTGTTAATGTTTAACTCTTCACATATCTCAGACAAGAAGTCCAGTCACGGCTAGTAACGTTAGCATGAATCATGATAATAGCGGTTTGCTTATTGATCTACAGTATGTAGCTGATCCATGCATGAATAATTAACCACGTTTGATCCGATACATTAGAAGCTACGAGCCAAAATAAAGTATAGTATTTCTTCTCAGTCGCATTCATAATGTACATTTTGTACACTACGGTTGCTACATTGATGTGAAATACTTAATACCAATTACCATTTTTAAGACGCGCCTTACAAAATGTATACACATTAGCGCTCTGATTGTTGACTTGAACGTCTGTTGTTTTAACATTCAGGGTAAACATCTCTGGTAAAATTATATTACAATTAATTTCATTGTGGATTAGGTTTAGGATTAAGAGTTTATAACATCAATCTGTTTAACTATCATTTCAAACAACAAAGCTAACATACTGCACCTTTAATGAAGAATATCGCTTAGGACGGTAAAAAGAACGTCTATGAATACGCATTTATTTTTAAACAGCGAAGATTATACTGTATACTCAGAGCTAGCAAGTAATGAAGTGCAACTACTCCATTGTATTTTTTGCGTGTCTGTACTTTACGTGAGTATTTTCGTTTAGTTTGTCGCCAATAACAATTTTTATCAATAAAAAAAAATTTTTATAAATATTGCCACATATTTTGCCTTTTTGTGTTCTGTATGCTTGCAGTATGACCAGGTTTAATTGCGTACTTGCATTCTACAGAGTATGAAAGGTTCAGGCTACCTGAAGATACCACAGTAAAGAAAGAAGGTAAGAATGCTGCTCTCCATTCATTGAATCAATATCAAATCTTATCTCTACTAATTTCTACTAGATTTGCACATTCGTGTTACCAATCTTTAAAATTCTGTTTATCAGTAACTTTGTCAGATAGAAATCCAGAAAAATCACAATGCGAGTTTCTTTGTGCAGTACGTAAAGTACGAAAGTATTGTAGAGCATGTACTTAGTACTTCTACTTGAGTAAACATATGAAGTTGTGCTTCTACTTGTAACTACATTTTACAAAAGTATTTGTACTTTTACCTGAGTCCTGAGTGTGTACTGCAGATTTAATGTGTAGGATGTCATCTATGGCCCCCAATAACACAGAAATTACCCAAGTTACAGCTTTAATTGTGAACACAAAAAGTTACATACTGCAGCTTTAAAGTAGGATGCGGTTAAAGGCCCTAAAAACTCCAGAATCTCCAGGTTCACACAATTCATTTAGACCAAAAAAGGTTACGTTAATATTGCAACTTTAGAGAATTTAGGTCCATGAAAAGTTGTAACTATACCGTTAATTCTGAACATTTTGAAAAAAACAAACACATACGGCAACTTTAAAGCTAATGCTTCAGATTTAAAGTAGGATGTTCAGAAATATCCCCGACTACACCTTTCTCTTTCACAAAATGTCTTTCACAAAAACGGGGTACACCGTGACTAATATGGTGACCCTCCATCATAGGTCACAAACACACACATTAACTCACACACTACAGTCAATCTGGAATTGCCAATTAGCCTACTCTGCATAGCTTTGGACTGTGGGAGGAAACCAGAGTACCGGGAGAAACCCACCAAGTACTCGGAGAACATGAAACTCCACAGACCCAAAGGTGAGACTTGAACCCTCAACCCCAGAGGTGGCCCCCACGGTTCATAGACTTCAGAGGTTCCTGGATGGATGGATGGGTGGATGGATGGAATGTAACCATGGAAACCGAGTAAAGTGATAATATCTGGAGAGGTTTTTTTTTTTAAATAAATGTAACAGTTGGATTACATTAACACATCATAGGAATGTATCATTTTTCATTCATTTAAAATTCAACGTAGAAGTAGAAGAAGTAAGACATACTGTATACTTTACAGTAACATGCATATCATTAGGGAACCATAAGATTCAGAGCTAATCCGGACTACACCTTTAATGTTTAAAAAAAAATTTTTAATATTGCTGCTTTAAAATAAGATCTGAAGGTTTAAAAATAAAACCCTGCTTTACTTCTTTTGACATTGTACGCATGGCATATGAGAAGAGTGAGTGTTAGACAAGCTTTAAGATATTTAACATCACTCATTTCATAACAATGATAATTTCTAAACCCGGTGGAGTGAGCCTTAACACTGGTCTCAGTTCTCACTTCCCAGGACTGTATGTGTTAGTTATTCTCACTGTTCACGTTCCAGCTTGTTGAAGTCACTATTAGAGAAGAGCTGCAGTAGAATGGTCAAACTAAAAACAGCATGGCTGAATATTAATTTGTAAACTTTCTCAAGACTTTTTGGGGAAGTTTGAGCACGTGTACTCACCTGGCACGAACTGCGCAGTGCAGTTCCTGCATGTCTCTGTGAAACTGCATTCCTCACCAACATGTCTTCTCTATCATAAACTCCCACGCCATATGTGGATGTGTACATGTAAAGCTGACTATGTCATGTTCATGCCGTGGTAACTATCTGATTATTATTAGGTGGGTAGGAGAAAGAGAAGGAAATGAAACAGTTTGCTGTATGTCTACGCCCAGGACTAAAGAAATTACACAAACTCTAATATCAGTTTTGTCGTGACATTTCCAACATAATGATTAAAATTGTACGAGGTTTAAATAAATATTATAACACAGTAATTGACTATTTAAACTGCAAAATTACAGCATATTACATTAAAAAAAATAATAATAAAATAATAGTAATAATAATAATAATTATTATTATTATTATTATTATTATTATATTAATATTATATTTATTATTATAATTATTATATTATTGTTATTATTATTATTATTATTTCACCGCTACTAGGGAACTTGGAGACGAGTGAGCTTGGTTGCTGCCCAATGCAATGGCTGGGAGCATTTTATTAATTCTCAGCACTGTATAACATGAGCAGCACATTCACTGTTATAGCACACACACCCATCAACACACCCACACACGGCCGAAGCCATTAACCCAAACACCTTTCCCCCACAGGGTGGACACATAGAGAAACCCAGCAAGGCATGATGGTCGTCAGCCGCCGACCCGCCCACGCCACATTATTATTATTAAAAGACTGTACTTATTTGTAATTATCTATCTGTACAGCAGTGGGGTTAAATTCTCCTTTCTAATTTGAGTCCGGAGGTGTTGATTAAACTTTAACAGCAGCACTGACAATAGCACTGTTTTACATTAATTCACTCGTTCTAATAAATTATCATTTCCATAGTAACAGCTTGTTGATAAGGATGACGCTTTCTTTAGTGAGATGTTTACTACATTTCACTTCTAAGGAGTCTCCAGTGGCAGCATTAACACTGTACACAGACTGTGTTTTCATTACCTTTACAGAAGTTTATGCTTCTAATAGGATTTCACTTTTTTTTTCACTGATGTTGCACGACATTGAACACACAAAAAGCATGATATTCATTTTTTTTAAAAAATGAAAAATAATATTTGTTGTTAAATCATTATGGCAAAAAAGAGGAATTAAACACCTAAGAACATGTCATTAAGACAAAATTAACAGCTTTGGATTGAGGGATTTATTTCAAATTTTCCTTAAATTTTCCTTCATTGATACGGCTAATCGTTTTTGGTCTGTTAACCTACATCCAGACAGCCAGCCATGGTTAGCTTTCTTTTTGGGTTTTTGGTCTCGTCTGCCACAGAGTTTGCACAATAGCCCACTAATATATCATCAAGCAGTAAGGAGTCACCTGAAGCCAGAATGGCCAGTTAAGGAGTCTAGCCTGGTCCAATTCATAACTCTACTTACTAGTATAAAAATATAACGCAATACAGAAATAAATGCTATTTAAGCATATTATTTGAAGTATCACTGAACATATATTAGGTCATATTTGTAAAACAAAGAAATACTTTAGGACAAACAACATATAAAACTATAAGGACAATATTTTAGCTGGTCAGGGGGGATCTTCTTGATGCAGTGTAAGATACAGTATCCATACTGTATCTCTCCCTCTTTAAATTAGAAGTGAAAGGGGCCGTGTTTCAGAACACGTACAGAATAGACCAAACTAATTATTTAGGAGGGAGGGAGGGAGGGGGCCTTCCTTCATTATTTTGCACTAATTACACAATGCAGAGCACTCTTTGACTAAACACATCTTTACCCTTTATTCCCAGACTCAAAGTTGATCTAGTGAGCGTCAAGCCAGGTTAAAGAAACAGAAGCTTTTACTTGTCTCATGTCAATCACAGCAGAGGGAAAGTCTTGTCTTTGCGGAGTCAGAGTCCATTGTCAGTCTTGACATGATACAGAGCAGAGAGGATTAAGGGCTTTTTACAGAAGACAGACAGCTTGAACTCCTGACCAGTAACCCAGATCCTTATCTCCTAACACAGAATCACCAAAAAAGTCCCTGTTTTAAAGCGGCATGTTTCACCAAACACAAACACTTACATCATTAGGATAACGCAGGAGTAATAACAATAATAATACATCATTTACACATCTTATTTTAATTCAGTGCAGGTTTAAAGCAGGGGGGTCAGACGGGCAAGTGATTCTGAAACTGAGATATGATTCACTGGAGTCTGTAGGGAGTCACGGAGCTGCTGGAGTGAATCAGGTGGGCCTCTTGCCTCTCAGTGAGCCGGGGTTATAACCAGCTCTCCCTCTGGAGTCTCAATCCCATAAATGGAAACTCCTTCTCTCCATTTGCTGGAAGTTCTAGCCCACTCGTGACGTCACAACATTGCCCTTATGGCCCCCAACAGGGTTGCCAGACAGTGTTTTCTTACACAGTATGCTCTAATAGGGGGTGACATTCATTAGTAGATGTGTGTTCTGTATATATGCAGCTGTATGCATTATTACATAGCACACTGGTTTTGGTCTATTTAATGAAAATACATGTATGATAATGTTCAATATATACTATAGCTATTTAGTAATTAATTAATTAACTATGTTCAAGTTGTGTGTAATGTCATTGGCTTGTATGTTTTTTTTGGTTTCAGTGACCAAAATATGGATTAATACAAAGTCTTATTTGTCTGTGTTTTTTTATTTGTTAGTTTATTAATACTCAATAAATAACGGACTGCAGTGGACTGGTACACCATCACGATATGACAATATCGCCTCGTCTCCATGCCACCTGTGTCCTTGTAAAGATTGAATCACTTCTTTAGTCGTTGCCCATAACCTTGGGGTCACTATGGACCATCAACTCAAGTCAAGTCAAGTAGGCTTTTATTGTCATTCCAACCATATACAATTCAGTACCCAGTAAAACGAAACAACGTTCCTCCAGGACCAAGGTGCTACATAAATGCCACAACATAAATTAACAACACACTTTCCCGGAACCAGCTAGCTAATTAGCTGACTATCTCAGATACGACAGATTTACGTTTTTAAGTTATCCTATAACTATCTATTTCATTCCAAAAAAAGAAAATATACAAAAGAGACAACAATAGACAACAGACAACATAGTGCACGTGCAAATGTGCAAACAAAGAGCTACAGAACAACATAAAACGGCAACGTTACGTTGTTTCTCTTTCTCTACTGTCCTTGTCCTATCACATTGCTAACCTTACTTGCTCTTGATGATTTTCTCTTTGTAAAATCAGAAGAACTTGTTCATGTCTCTCCACACAGGCCACTCAGTTGCTTATTCAGTCCCTTGTTATTTCAAGACCGGACTACTGCAACTCACTCCTGGCATGTCTGCCTCTGCGCAGCGCTCGTCCACTGCAGCTGATTCAGAATGCAGCTGCACGGCTTGTCTTCAACCTTCCTACAGTAGGTTCTCCCACACCACCCCACTGCTCCGTCTCCTGCATTGGTTTCCTGCATCAAATTTAGAAAAAATTGATGCTTGCCTACAAAAGCTAAAGCACTCACTTACCTCTCAGCTCTAATCAGACCCCACACTGCACCATGTTCCCTGAGATCCTTCAGCACTGTTCGACTGGTCACACCATCTCTCAGGGATTGAGGAAGACCTGCGGCGAGACTGTTTTCTGTTCCAGCTCCTGGTGGTGAAATGAACTGCCTCTAGATGTCTGTACAGCCGAGTCACTGGCAATCTTTAAGTGACAACTAAAGACATTTTACATTTAGGCTTTTGGCAGAAGCTCTTATCCAGAGCGACTTACAATAGTGCTATAAGTTTCTATCATTGGATAGATCCTTACACTGGGCTACTAGGTTACTACTGTAACTATGTACCATCAGTTACACAAAGTTGACAAGGTTTTTTTTAAGTCTTAGATTAACTTATGTATTAAAGAAAGACCTATCTGGGTTACCCCCCCCCTAGTAAGATAATTTGTTTATTTGTGGTTTGTCTGTTTCTTTGCTCAATTACCCTTTTAATATTAAAATGAATGTCATGTGTTTGTTTGTTTGTTTGTTTTGGTGTAATAACTAAAACTAATAAATTAATGATTAACTTATCAATTAAACCCATAATCACCAGTAAGCCCAAATTTTATTAGAAGCAGCTACTAACTCTAATCTGGCAACCTTGCCACTACTTACCTGCTGAAAATCGCTCGGTGATTGGCTGAAGCTGTAGCGGTTTTTCTGCTCTCTGATTGGATGAATCCGCCCACGCGCATTAATTATACATAAGGCTTCCTTGACTGAGCCGAGGATGAAAAGTGGGCGCGAGCGCTGAACTTACCGTCGACATGGAGCTGAGGGCGCGCGCGCTGCTGTTACTGCTGCTACAGGGTGAGTGTTTATACTTCACACAGGGCTTTAATTTAATAACACACACACACAGAGAGAGAGAGAGTGTGTGTGTGTGTGTGTGTGTTACAGGAACAAACACTCTTACTGCTCACTGTGTGTGTCTGTGCACATGACCGGGTTTAGATTCAATTGGGATGTGATCCACCTGCGCGCGGGATAAAGATTGTGTACAGTCGTGCGCGCGTGTGGAGAGAGGTGCGCGTGTGTGTGTGTGTGCGTGCGCGCGGGCGCATGAAGATATATGTGTAGAAAAGCATTCGCAGAGTGTGCGCAGGGAGCATTCGCTCAGTGGTGTAGGGGTTTTGTTGCTCATTGTAGCCATTAATCCAGACATCATCTCTGATTTGAAAAATCAGCTCAAATTATTTTAGATATTTTTGTTTTGCAGGTTAAAGTTTTGTTTTTTAAATATTGTGCTCCTGAGTTAATGTTGGTGATCAGTTTGAATGCATTATTATTTATTGATTTTATGTATTTTTTTCAG
>JAQQZS010000010.1:1376876-1388262 GCA_030068045.1 Platyallabes tihoni | reverse complement strand
ACACGCCGCTCAAAAATAGACATTTTTCAGACCGTGGTATCGGTCCCCGGTATCGGGGGACTTTTAACGAGTACTTTTAGAGGCCGATACCCGATACCGGTATCCCTAGTAATTATGAATGTGAACCGTCATGACATGAAAATCCGATCTGACGAAAAAAATCAGAATTGAGCAACATGGCTTATCATGTGAACGTAGTCTTAGTTATGTTACACAACATTTATAAACCAAACACAGTGGATCAACCAGAACATGTTTAATGTCTGAAGTTCGGGACCTCACTACCGCGCTAGAGCTAGTAAGAAAACAGACATGCAACAAAGAGATTACTGAGTCAGACTTTACGGTGAAATTATAACTAGAGGCTCTGAGGCTACTTCAATCTGGAAGAAATTTCAGACATCAAACACTGTGTAGATATATTTAAAATGTTGTTTTGCTTCAAAATATCTGAAATATTACCACCACTGCATGACCACATCCACCGCAGACGTTCCCTAAACCATTTCCATTATCATTCAAACAACTGCAATTGTTAAAACTGTTCCGTATCGCCTTTAGCTGCTAATAATAAAAACACTTTTGACTATCAAGCTAGCTAGTTACGACAAGATTCCGTTCAAAGTAAACAGTTTGTGCTTTCCAGAGCAACATCTCTTTTCCTAGGCTACATTGTTTTTATGCTGCACCGATTTGGTTCTTGAGGTGGAATTTGTTCCTCGTCATCACACACTCCTGTCTTTGTGCACTCAATAGCACCACCCAGTGGTGAGAAAAAAGTTGCAAAAGTCTCCCTGCTCCTCTCGTGTCAGAGGTCCGAGGTAGCGTGTGAGTGCATGCCGCGGTTCTCCTGCGCCCGCTCTCGGTCCCAGTCAGTGGTTACTTTCTCGTTGTTCCACACGGTGGAGGTCTCGGTGTCACTGATGTAGCCCGGGTCGCCCGTGTAGTGCGTGGGGTAGACGAGTAACGGCTCAACGGAGAACGCCCGGAGATCCCTCACCTTGTAGTGAGACATGTAGTCCTCCCTACAGAGGAGTAGAAGGTTGTTGTTGTTGTTGTTTTTTCCCCTGAGTCATTGTCATGGCAACAGTTAAATTAATATTTTAAAACACTTTGACCTGAAATGCACCAAGATATGAATGACAGGTTTGTTAAACACTTACACTGGGTGCTTGTTGTACATGACCGGCAGGAACTCGTCTACAGGAAGCACTTTTTTCAGAGGCTCCGCCCTCAGCAGCTTATTGACTCCCTGTAACGAGATCATGTAGCCCAGGGTCCAGTAGGAATAGTCGGCTTCGACCAAGTTGCGGATGTTAGGAACCGGTTTCTCCGGCTCGTCCACTTGCATCCTCTTCCTCCCGATGTAACTGCGCATGTGTGTATGTGTATGTTAGCAATTAATGAAGTAACTAAATAATCAACATTAGCTTGTGTGACATCGTTTCCTCACGGTGTAAAATTCTATTCATGGTCAAGTTCTGGAAAAGCGAATGTGTCAATGTTTGACTCGATTTTCTGCTGAGTTTCTGTTTTTCCTTTGAGCTGACGTGATGTGTGTGAGTAATCTGGCGATGAGGAGGAGTGTGTGTGTGTGTGTGTGTTGGAGTTTACAGTGTATCTAATTAGAAGATAAAAGAAGACAATTTTCGCTCGTTACCTGCCTAACTCCTATCCCTCTCATTACTCAGAGCTGGGTAATTAAATTCAATTACACACTGTCAGTTCCAAATCAGCAGGACGGTAATGTGTGTGTGTGTGTGTGTGTGTGTGTGTGTGTGTGCTCACATTAAATCCCAGTCAAGTCGTTCTGCCTCAACGTCCTTCATCAGTTTCTGCAGTCTCCTCTTAAAGAATGTCTCGAAACGCAGATCATCTTCTATAACCAGAGACGTCTGAAGTCCTCGTTCTGCTATCTACAACACACACACACACACACACACACACACACACATTCTTTTACATGATTATGGAGACCAGGACTATTTTTTGTGCATGTCTTTACTCTTCACACATGCACACCCTTAAAACCATATGGACAAACACACGCACACACACCTCAGTCCAGATGTTGTAGTGAGACAGGAAACAGCCGAGTTCTCCTTTCGTGAGTGGCCTGCCATGATACGGGTCACTGTAACCCGGCAACATGCCGATTCCCAACGCCTGGATCTGAGTGTCGTTCAATGCCCTGAGAGAGAGAGAGAGAGAGAGAGAGAGAGAGAGAAGAACAGGCAGAAGAAGAAAAAGAAGCGATGATGGTAACATATGAAATGTTCTACACAGATACTTTTAAGGTGTGTGACAGACTTGCACATGAGAGCGAGAGGAGATTTAGCTGTTTGCGCGTGTGTGTGCTAGAGAGACGTACTTGCCGTCCACTGCGATAACGATCTTGCAGCTGATCTCCTGCTCCCACAGAGTCCTCAGCATTCTCTCTCTCCGATCCGAACGCCTCGGGAGGTTAATCATGAAAACCTACAACACAGTTCACATACTGTAAACACCAAATACCAAACAGAATAGCCCCACCCCCACCCCACACACACACACACACACCTTCCCTGTTTCACCTCCTCACCTCATCAAAGCCCAGTTTATCAGGGCGTTTCGGAGGGACGGAGAGATGGGCCGAGGGTTCCACCAGAGAACCTTTCACTGAGAACAGTCAAGCAGAGTCATGTCCAGTCCATGGCGACATCATCATCATGAACGATCGCTAACCTGGACTCACCCATGACCTCGAGCAGAGTGTGCAGGAAGTTATCGGCTTCATCCCGTAGGGAATTGCGGGTGTGTAGAGGGACGGGGAGGTGGCCGTAAGTCTCACGGTTACACAGGTACATCTGAACATCTGGAGGAGGAGGAGAGACAGTTTAACACAAATTAATTGGCGTGAACAGTGGAAAGAGTGACAGCGACAATCCTACACCCTTCATGAACATATAAGCTGAGAGTAGAATGAGAGAAAGATGTGAAGTGACGATGGAACCAACTAAATGTCAGTTTTAAAGCTTATGTTACAGCATTCACAGGAGAAATAAAGCACTTGGATGGGGTGCTGTTACAGAAAAGTAATCAATATGGTGTCAGGTGGTCTTCTTATATCAATTACAGCAGCAAGGCTGAGTCAGAAATTATTCGCATTCTGGTTATATTAAACCTTCTGTTTTATTAAACCATCTTATCAGCTGTCTCCGTTCGAGACTCCTGTCTCCCCAGTCAATGATGTGCAGATGTTACAAAAACAGACACCACGCTTGTGATTTGCACAAAAGAAGAGCAGCTTGCAACAATTCATGATTGTTTTTTTTATTGTGGTCTGAAGGTGTACCTGGTGCTGAAACTACACACAGAAGAGCATAGACAAAAGTGTTTGGATATCTGCAAACAAAACATGAAGCCTTACTCTAAGGAAGGTTAAAGAGAATCATCACTGGTGACGAGACATGGATTCATCACTACGAGTCTGAGAATAAACGGCAGAGTACGGAACGGAAACATCCTCAATCACCGACCGAGAAAAAGCTCAAAAGTCGACCAACGGCTGAAAAATTCATCAGCGCGTTGAGTTTTCTGGGATTCTCAAAAGTATTGGAACACCATCAGGAAAAAGGTTCAACAATCGACATTGCTCGTTACAGTGAGACGCTTATTGAAGAGTTGAAGACCAAACGTCGTGGCATCGTGATCTCGCGTGACGATACATGTCCGCACACTTCCGCCCACACTGTCGACATTGTTTTAAACTGTTAAAGCTCCTATAGTCCTCATCTTGCTTCATCAGACTTTCACCTGTTTGGTCCCCTGAAAGCAGCCCTAAAAAAAAACAAAGATACACTTTTGATGAAGAAGTGAAGACAGCGGTGCATTCATGGCTCGCAGCACAGCCTAAAATATTTTATGAAAAAGTACGAGAGAATATGAACCGGTGGACAAAGTGTATTGAAAAGCAAGGAGAAAAATTATGTCTTTGTCTTTTCTAAAAGTTAATTAAAATAAATTCTGCAACCAGTAGAGCAGATCAATTTTGTCTCACACTCATAAGGACATTCCTGAGGAACTGGAAAGAAGTGTAAAACTCATACAAAGTGCAGATATACATATTACACACTGCTTTGCAACGTCACACTCACTCAAACACGCACACACACACACACACACCTGCCATACGGGCGGAGAAGGCGAAGATGATGACATCATCGAAGGCCCAGGTGTAGTCGGGGTGAGGTGGGTAGAAGGCCAGCTCTCTGGATGCTTGTTTCCTGAGATCCAGCAAGAAGGTGGAGTGGACCATGGGGACGGGGAAGCAGCCACGCCTGTCCTGACGCCTTATGGGCATGTAGTCTGGTGTGCGCTTGTAGTAGCCCTGCACACACACACACACACACCCTACATTTAACACAAGTATAGATTTATACCAGATAAACAACAAAATTCCAAAAGACATCATTACACACACACACACACACACACACACACACACAGTACCTGAGAGGTCATTCCACACCAGAAGTTGGAGTACGCAGCTCTGGAGTCCATCATTGGTGCCACAATGGTTTTATTTTCTTTTATCAGCTTCCAGAGGACGTCAGGGTTAGTGAGAAGGTTATCACAGTCCACTAGCTACACACACACACACACACACACACACACACATTGATATTGTGAGTGTGTAATTGCAGATCACATCCAGCAGGGGGCAGAGTATATGACTGACCCCTGCAGCCCCATGACGCATTCTTATACACACTTTCACTCTGGAAGCGGCTTACAAGCAGACACACACACACACACACACACACACACACACACACACAGTTATAATAACAGGCATTCGGCACACTGCAAACATCATACACCAAATGAAATGCGACACGCAGGACAGATTATAACCCTCGGCACGCTGTGCTAAAGACGAAACGCCACTAATCAGAGAGTCGAGATTCTGGAAATCCTATAAAAATAAACCGAGACCTATAGAAGACGCGACTCGACATGTGACCCGACGTGCCAAACAGATATTTTTATGTGACTGAATGAATGTGTTTGTGTTTAGAGTAATCTGAGGCCAGCTCGCATCTGTAGCTGATATCTGTAGCTGTTTCTACACGACTCTGGTGGAGCGTAAACATCTGGATTTAGTCTTTTTTTTTTTTGTAATGAAAAACGAATTAACTTACTCATCAACATCCTTAACAATTACACATGTTTGAGTTGTTAGTGTTTTCCTGGAATGGTGAGGAAGTGTGTGTGTGTGTGTGTGTGTGTGTAGCATCACCTCTTATTAGATTAGAATACAACACTGCTAGCAAGAAGATGTTGGCAGGTAAAGAGCTAAAATCCTGCACCTTCAGCTCATGTCTGTGGAAAATATGGATAATATTCTATGGCTAAACTATTCTAATATGGCTAATGTGCTAACATTCTAACAGCAGAAATGATGAACAGCAGTTTAAAGGCCAAACGCAACACAGTCCTCAGTTCATTAGTTTTCAATCAGTTCACAGAACTACGGTTTGCTAATTCACAGGTTAATGTGCAAGAAACAGGAGCCTGAAGCAAATCCTCGTCTTTTTCTCATTATACATCAGGTTTAAAACACTAGTGCTAAAGAAAACACTGCTGCTAACAAAACATTACTGCTAAAATGACAGCTAAAATGCTATTGCTAATAAAGTGTTACTGCTCAATAAAACTTTAGTGCTAATAAAATGTGATGTCTAAATAAAATGCTAGTGTTAAAAAAAAAAAAAGTTACTGCTAAACAGTGTTATACGCGTTAGAGTACTTGGATAACTTTTTTGATGTAACAAGTAATCTAACGCGTTCGGTCCGCAATTTAAGTCCTCAGTTATTTAGTTACTTTCTCAAAAATGTAATCCGTTATTCAGACAATTTATGTAATCTGTGAGCCAGACAGCAGTGATTTCCAATTCGTTAGTGTATGTGTGTGAAAGCCAGGCCCCCGATAGCCCCCCACCCCCCCTCTGTTATTCCTGCTGTTATACCCCTATCTCACCTATGCGGTTTGACTATATGAGGACCAACGCGCGGAAAGATGGAAATCTAATCACGGCGCCAAAACTGGCGGTGAATCATGATGAACCGTACTTACGGCCACCGCGTGAAACCACGTGGGTGAGAGAGGGGTATCAGTGGGTAATGTAATGTAATGAGATAGTAATGAGAGAGGGGTATCAGTGGGTGAGAGAGGGGTATCAGTGGGTGAGAGAGGGGTATCAGTGGGTGAGAGAGGGGTATCAGTGGGTGAGTGAGGGGTATCAGTAGTTAACAGATTATGGGCCAAATTTCGCTGAGTGATGATGGTAGAATAATTATAAAGGTCTTGACTAAACTAAAACATTGTAATATAATTAGTTACTTTAAAAAGTATCGTCCCCCAACACTGCTGCTAAATAACATGAAAGTGCTACTCCTAGCAAAATGCTACATTTGAATGAATTTACAACAACAACAAAAAAGCCACTAAAATCACGACATTTTCATCTAGACATAAACGTATCCATCTTTTCTTGATCTTTCCGCAGACTGTCATGGATTCAGGTGTTTCTGTAACGCACCAGGAAGTAGTCGGCCCATATCTGCCTGGCCGTGTCCAGTGCTGCTTGTCGTAGCTTCATCACATGCTTGTAGCGTGGATCGGTCCAGTGCTTCGGCCCGTCCTCGTCTTCATACTCTCTAACACGAGAACAGGAGCGGAGACAGAAATGTTGATGACTAAACTACAACACGAACCTGTAGAGGGGGCGAGTTTCATTTCTCTCACCTGGGCTCCTCCTGCGGTCTCCACTCCACATAGTGGTACAGAGTCTGCACTTTAGTGAGCCACTCGCGCAGGATGGCTGGCGTGTTGTCCTCATTGTGGTCCGTCGCCACCCTAACACACACACACACACACACACACACACACACGGGCATCAGTCAGGTATAATAAAACATAAACCACACTGACATGTGAACTTAGCAGCACTGACTATCTCATTACAGCACCATCTCTCAGGGGGGTGAGACGTATCAAGAGCGAGATTGAGACGTCTAGACGACTGGGTCAGATCAACTCCAGAAGGCAGTGTGATGCTCTGGGTGATGTTCTGATGGGAAACCTCGGGTCCCGCCCCTACTTGTGGATGTACCACCTACTGTACCTAAACACCGTTACAGTCCGTCATGGAGACAGTGTTCCCTGTCAACCACTTACCCGACCCCCTCCCCCTCAGGACATACAAACAGCTCTTGTTTTTGTTCACTGGTAGACACAACAGACGGGTTTGGAATTCATCTTCAGCGAGGACATGTTTGTTAGAGATTTTAGAGACAGATCAGCATCAGTGTTCTCGTATCATCACTGTGAAGAAAGCTGAATGTTTTCCACTGAAATTCATCACACACACACACACACACACACACACACACTACAAGGAACATATGAGTCAGATGTCTGCATTTGTTCTGCTAGAATGCCGCAGAGTCTCGAAGCATGATGGGGAAGATTTTTCCAGAAAAGAAAAAAAAAAGTCTGACAGAATTGAACTGAACTTGAACGAGATCCAACAATGTGTGTGTGATGGTTGGAGGGGGGGGGGCACATAATTTTGGACTATGTAGTGTAGATGCTCCTGAGCAGCTGATTAAAATGTTATTACAGTGATTTAAGTGATGATGTGGTACTGCTGATATTTCCTCATGCTGTGTGTGTGTGTGTGTGTTTAGTGTTTTGTCATCATAATTACTCTACAAACACTAACTTAGCAAAGTCTGTTAAACTGTGTGCTAGGATCATGGTTCCACCTGCCCTGAGTCATGTGTGTGTGTGTGTGCGTGCGTGTGTGCCACCTCAGCTCTCGGCTCTGTGTATAAAGAAATATTAACACAAATCCAACCTCAGGATGAAAAGTGTGGAGAGGCGTTCTGAAATAAACGCAGCGTATCTCACACACACACACACACACACACACACACACACACTGAGAAGCATCAAACATGTGCAGACCTGCTACTCATCTATTCACAGAGTGACGAGCTGTGCGAGGTGCAACATGTTGGATTCCGCTACTCTGACACGGAGGGAGGAAAATAATCGAGTTATAATATAAGCAGTAACTAAATATTAAATACATGTACATACAAGTGGCGTTCAAATCAAAGTGGGATTTTTCCACTTTGTGTGACAGGCTAACATATTCTCCTGATCATGTGTGTGAGATCCGTGTTACTCAAACATTCCAGGTTAAAAGATTTAAATCTGAAAGGCTACAGAGTTGCAGCTGCTTGTCTTTTGAAGTACAAATGATATGAGACGCTCCGAGCAGCGACTCCGGTTATTTATACACACAGGTCGATGTGTTTTGCAGTGAAATTACAGTAGTGGCATCCAATTTTCAAACACGTATAAAATAATATGTCACTACTATCATTTTACTGCACAACAAATGTACCTGTGTGTATAAATAACCCAACCCAACTAATCCTAGTCTAACCTTAACCACTGCTCAGATCTTATCCCTAACACAAACAAAATCTTCAAAAACAAACACAAATGAGCAAACAGTTCACATGCATGTTCTTCTTAACTTTCTGTTTTGATATATTTCTCTTTATCCACCAGTTTTTGGCACAGTGTCTGATCCAAGTGCTTTTAAATGATGTCTGGTGCCGGTGTAAAAATATTCTCTGTACGCTGACTATAGGACGTCTGGCCGATAGTAAATATTAAAGGTTTTGCATCGTATAAGTTATCCACGATCAAACATTACATTCCAAACGATATATATATATATATATATATATATATATATACAAAACACATTCACTTTAAATCACACCTCGCTGAGCCCAAAATCAAAACAGTGACACACTCATTTTATCCAAAACAAAGGCAATGTCATAAGCTCATCAGTGCTGTTTACTTGAAAACAAAATCCATCTTCCTTTCCTTCTGAATGAAGAGGGCAGTAGCATGATCCTACGGGTGACCCTGTTTAATAAACCCTAATTAGATCCACAGATTTCCCTCTTTAGTAGCAGCCTGGCAGAGGAAAGACTCACATCACACACAGCTCAGTAACTACTAAACGTCCCTCTGTGTGATTATAACATCAGGCTGGATCTCCAGTGAGGTGTGAAAGAGAATTAACCTTCAGTCAGTCATGAGCTAAACACATTCACTGTGTGTCCCTGCAGGCTAGACTTCCTCGCTTCACTTCACCACATTCCTTCAGACCACCCCCCACCCCGACATGCATGCATGCATGCACACACACACACACACACACACACAAGGATATATTACACTAAGGGTATATTACTTTCAGGGTAATTTTCAGTTGCTCATACCAGTTTGTTAAAAAAAAAAAAAAAAAAAAAGAGGAGTTTGGAAAATGATCCACTTCCTTTCCGCTTTATTTATTTATTTATTTATTTTATTACAAATGTGCAATTCACCTCAACTGTAGTGTTGTTTCATGTTTAAATGTCTATTATACAAAAAAAAAGAAACCTGAATGAAGTGACTGAATAATAATTATTACATATTATGTTTTTTGCACTTAAATTATAATTATTTTCCTTTAAAGTGATATCATGATGATGATGATAATGATGATGATGATGGAATGAAGCATATACCAGATTTAAGAAGACAAACATGTGCCAGGAACACACTGCACTATGTATTGTGTAAAAACATGTATTTTTTTTTTTTTTTTTTACAAACTTCTTACACGCTACTGCACATTAATTTCAATTTAATTTTTGTGTAACGCTTTTAACAACGATCATTGTCGCAAAGTAGCGTTACAGAATCATAACTGCTTTTTTCACTCCTTCTTACAGTATATGTGATGCACAGTACGTTTACTTACACACACACTATATGCACATCTGTTACACACTCAGATTTCATTAATTCTGTAAGTCTGTACAGTTGTCTACTTACTGTGTAGTGTCTTGCCTATAACAAAATCTACAGTGTTTTATGTCGGTCTGTACATTGAGAGTCAGAAATCAACGGCAAATAAATTCTGATAACATTAGCAAAAAAACAAACAAAATAAAACAGAACAAAACAAAACAGATTGAAAAACTTTCCTTTGGGTATAAATTGCACGTCAGACTCTTTAGGTTGAGGGAAACTACTTTTAGGGGGAACCCTTTCCATCTGAACGTGAGGTCCTGTTCTGGGGTTCTGCTCTGATTTCACCATGCGGCTCCTTCTCTCCAAGAAAAGCCGAGTACAGCCGAGGAATGCCGAGCGGCGGGGTGTGTGGAGTCGAGTGCCCCCGGAGAGAGAGAGAGACAGAGAGAGGGAGGAAGAGAGGAAGTGCTGCAGCTATGAACAAGCTGATTGTGGAACATCTGGACACGTCTCAACTCGCACACTTCCCCCACCAACCAAAACACCAACCCCACCCCCCCTACCCCCCTCCCAGAGTTACATCCTAACTTCAGGCTTGTGCAGAATGATTATTTATTAAATCACAGAGATGTGTAACTCTGAGAAACTTTTTTCTGGCTCCTAGGTGATGGAATAAGCCAGGACTAAAGACCAGTCCATTTCTTAGATAGATATTTAGGTTTATTCGCCCCCCCCCCCCCAAAAAAAAAACAGTGTGTGTGACTGATGGTACTTATAGTTAGTAACCAAGTAACCAGTGTAAGGATCTATCCAATGATGGAAACTTCAAAGCACTTCTGTAAATGTATCATCATCATCATGTAGGTTTACACATCCACTGGTCTGTTTAAATCATTATGAATGAACATTATTTTAATTTTTAGACATGAAGGAGATGAAGCTCTTGTCTCACACACACACACACACACACACACACACACACTCACCACACAGCTGTGCGCTCTTTGGGGTACCGCAGGCGCTCGATGGCCCCCAGCACGTGCGGGAGAGAGTGCTCCGAGTTGCGGCACACCAGCGCGAGCAGCACGCGAGGAGCCTGCAGCGGAGACTCGGCGCTCGAGCGCTCCTCCGGGAAGTACGCGCGCACCGGCCCGAGCGCGAGCAGCGTCCCCGCGGCGGAGAGCAACAGCTGGAGCAGCGCGCGCCGGCGCATGGCGAGGGTCCACTGCACAGACAGAACGCACACGCGCGCGCGCGCAGACCGGCACCGACAGCGGCACACTCCCACTGTGTCTGTACTGTACTGTATCACAGAGGAACACCGACCCCGCCCCCTGGAACAGGGTCCAGCTGCCTCCACTCAGAAAGTGCCAGAAGGTTTAGGGGGCGTGGCCAATGCTCAGGGGTGTAGTGGTGTGGAGAAGGCAGCCAGATCAAGTTCAAGTTCAAGTTCAAAGGCTTTTATTGTCATTTCAACCATATACAGTTAGTACACAGTGAAACGAAACA
>JAQQZS010000010.1:1315881-1330123 GCA_030068045.1 Platyallabes tihoni | reverse complement strand
CACCCTGTAGGTCAACAGCACCGGTGGCGGTCGTTGTTAACCCGGGCCGCGACCGATCCGGTATGGAAATGATATTTGTGATTCGCATCATTGATTTGTCAAATGTTTTTACGTCGGATGCCCTTCCTGACACAACCCACTGCATTTATCCAGACTTGGGACTGGCACAAGAAGACACTAGATTGCGCCCCCCCATGGTTGCATTATAAAATTTAACTAAAATGGTCTTTAATTTAATATTTTAATTTAATCATATTTTATTTGACTTGAAAGTTTTAAACACAAAATTAAGTTCATAAGCAAAAAGATGAACAGTAATGTGTTTCTGACAGCCGTCGCTAGATGGTGCTGCAGTAGGTCTGACTTCAAACCCAGTGTTGCCATCGATCTTAGCATTTATAGTTTATCCTATCAGCCATCAAAACATTATTGCACAGGCTCAAGCTTGCTTATTTATTTATTTAGTTGATTAGTGATGATTACAAAAGTGGCAGAAGCAGAAAAGTTTTAGAAATAAATCGGTATCAAACTATATCACAGTAATTGGTTCATCAGTGCACATGAATTGAAAGTTTTTGTAGTTTATTAAATGCAATCCTGTAAGAATGTTTTACAAAAATGTGCTTTGAATTATTTATAAATCTTCATCCTTTATAAATAGTTTTCAACTTGTTTGCTTGATTGATTCATTAATTTTACCCAAATTTATATTTTATTTATTAATTAAATTACAAACCAGAGAGCTCTGTCATTTTGTGCAGGTTTGCTAAACAGCTAGCATGCTAAAGTGAGACAGTTCACATCACACAGTGACATCCAATTAGTCCAAGGCTCATTCGAGCTGAAAGAGTATGGACACTGTGTAGGATGATGAAAAGGACTCGATTGATGGGAACTGCAGAGGATTTATTATTTTTTTTTTGGAGACCTATAAATCATGTTTAAAAAAGGAGATCAATATGGATTATGTAGTTAAACACCATCGCATATTATAATCCCTGATCATATCAATGGCACAGTACAGTAAAATTCACTAAAGTTCTGTTTTATTATTAATTTATGTTGTACTGGTTTTATTATAAAGTCTTTTTATTATTATTATTATTATTATTATTACAGGATTACAGCTTCCAGCTCACAAAAATAACCAATCCAGTATCTCGAATATTCCTAGGATGAATTTAAAAAAATAATAATTTATGCAATCAATACTTGACCAGAGCAAATTACTGCCTTTATGCAGCATGGAGGCGATCAAATGGAGTGTTTCTCATTTTCCTCTTGACACTAGCTCATAGATTCTCTATGGGGTTCAGATCATGTGAGTTTTAAATTATAACTGAGATTTACTTTTTTATTACTGTATATTAATTTTTTTCAAGAAGTACCGTACATGTAGATTGTATATACAGTATGTTTTTGCTTCACTTTCCTTAATGTATTTAGGCTGAATGTTTTGCTAATACCAAATACCTTATTAAAACAGAATACAAAGGCTTAAATATTTGCTATTTTCTTTTAATTGCTAAAGGATTACTCAGTTGGTTAAACACAATTCCGTTTGCATTATGTGCATATACATTTATAAATAAGTACCATTTTTGTTATTATAGAGGCTCAGAGACAACAATATTATAATATTTATATAGTACTTCATGAAATAAACTACATTTCATAACACTTAAGACATAAAAATAAAACAAGAAGGCCAATATTATGTAATTTGTAATTTTAAATAAATACATGAAAATAATTAAATAAATAGGCTTTTCATGTGATTGAGCTCTCATTCATACAGAATATGGAGCAATGGAAGTGTATACCTGTGTAGAGAATTATAACTTAACTGGTAATGGAGTGATAGATGCTCAGTTGTTCATGTTCTGCTAAAATGAATTTTAGTTTTTGGTGTTGGAGTGAGGCTTCAGTAGAATCTTATAGCTGTTGGAGTTTAGGATTTGTTAGACTGAATCTAATTGAAACCAAGTGTTGCCATATTTGCATTATATATCGCTTATTTCAGAATTTTTGTTTAGATCAGATTTGTGTCACTTTATGTGTGAAAAGTCAGATTTAAATCACTTTAGACTAGTAATGTGAACATAGCCTAAGGTCTGGTAGAGTGAATTGGATTGGTTGATTTTGAGGTCTAGATATTGGTAGACAGAATCCGATTTGTTGATGTTGGGGTTAATATATTGGTAGACTGGATCTGAGTGGTTGGTGTTTGGGTTTAGGGTATGGTAGACAGAATCTGATTGGTTGATGTTGGGGTTAATATATTGATAGACTGGATCTAAGTGGTTGGTGTTTGGGTTTAGGGTATAGTAAACTGAATCAGATTGATTGATGCTGGGGTTAATATATTGGTAGACTGGATTTGAGTGGTTGGTGTTTGGGTTTAGGGTATGGTAGACTGAATCCGATTGGTTGATGTGGGGTTCCAAACTTTGATAGATTGAATTTGATTGGTTGAAGCTGGGATTTCGGTTTTGGTAAACCGGATGCACTATGATGTTCTGAATCTGACGTTGAACATTTTCATAGTCAGCAGTCTAAAGAACACAGATAAACACTTTTTTATTAATCCATTACAACATGAAAAATCAAAGCAGGAAATAAAAATTTTAAGTAAAACCATTAGACACATACGTATGTAATAGTGGATAAATGACTATGTGGTGTCAAAGGCTTACAATTACATTGTTTATACAAAGAGTTAATATTTGCAGTGTTGAGCCTTCTTTTTCAAGACCTCTGCAATTCACCCTGGCATGCTGTCAATCAACTTCTGGGCCAAATCCAGACTGATGGCAGTCCATTCTTGCATAATCAATGCTTGGTGTTTGCCAAAATTTGTGGGTTTTGTTTGTCTAACTGCTTCTTGAGGACTGACCACAAGATCTCAATGTGATTATGGTCCTGGGAGGTTATCTGTCCATGAACTTGAATTTTGTTGTTTTGTTCTCAGAGACACTTAGATATCACTTTTTCCTTATACTGTAGCAAGATGTTCCATTGTGCTGGAAAAGCCACTGTTTGTAACCAAACTTTTCTTGGGTGGTTGGGAGAAGTTGCTCTCAGAGGATGTTTTTGTACCATTCTTTATTCATGGCTGTGGTCTTAAGCAAAATTGTGAGTGACCTCACTCATGCACACAATGCATGAAGGTGAGCACTACTATCAGTTCTGTCATGCCATCCTGTGACCATGCATGTGTGGGGTGGCTCAGGAAACAAAACATTTTGAGTCCATGGCCAGTAAACTCCCCAGACCTTAATCCCATTGAGAACTTGTGATGAATCCTTAAGAAGCGGTTGGACAAACAAAATCCCACAAATTCTGACAAACTCCAAGTATAGATTATGCAAGGATGGGCTGTCGTGCCAGGGCAAATTACAGAGGTCTTAAAAAAGAAGGGTCAACATTACAAATCTTGACTCTTTGCATAAACCTAATGCAATTTCTAATAAAAACATCAACTTTGTAAAATGTCTAATAATGAAAGTAACTCATAAGAAATTATTATTATTTTTTTAATCAAATTGAAACTTATCTGAAAAAGGCTTCATTTTGCTAGGGAGCATAATTGGACTTTGGGGCAATGCAAAAAAAGTAAGTTGGTCTGATGATTCCAGATTGAGCCTATTCCAGAGCAACAGGCTGGTCAGGGTAAGAAGGGAAGTGCATGAAGTGATGCACCCATTATGCATAGTGTCTACTGTACAAGCCCCTGGAGGCAGTGTTATGATGTGGTGTTAGTTCATTGTTTAGGTCTAGGCTCAGCAGTGTTACTGTATGTAGCAATAAAATTAAGTCAGTTGATGACCTGAATGTACTGAATGACTACGTTATCTGTGGAGTTTTTCTTCCCTGATGCCACTGCCATATTCCAGGACACCGCTGAAAGAGGAATCCCTAAAGGGATTGTCCATGCTGAACATGACATTGCAATGAGTACATCATCAGGGGTTGTGGATTCCAAATAGGTAGATATTTTTTCAAATGATGCACAGTTATATTTTGCTTTTAGGTTTCATATCAGGTTTAGTGGGAGAAATAAACTAGCATATAATTTATGCTCTCATATTATTGCTATTTCAGTGATACACATTTTTTACTGTCACAAATATAGCAACAGTAAACGTAACTTAAATTAATCCTTTATTTGTCACATATACATTACTGTATAGTGAGTTTTGAAATTTCCCCACTGTGGGATGAATAAAGGTATATCTTATCTTATCTTTTTTTCTTCACACATCCCAGCTTAGGGGTGGGGTCAGAGCACAGGGTCAGCCATGATATGGCACGTTTGGATGAAGAGCCTTGCTCGGGGGACCAACTGAGGGAGCTTGGCGGAGCTGGGGCTTAAACTGCTACAGATATATACTATGTACTACGTACAGATATGTATAATATTACAGAGTAAAAGTATACACTAATAAAATACTGAAGTAAAGGAGAGATATGTACAAGTACAGTAAAAAGTACATTTACTTAGTTCATATTTGAATTTAAGTTATCTCAGTTATGAAAACCCTCAAGGGTCCTGTTTTTTTTTTCTTTATTTCTGTTATTTATAAACTAGTAACATGCTGCACTGCGATTCATGATAGAATCCAGTATTTACCAATTTCCATAGTTTATAGTTTGTTTTTGGCCACGCCCACCCACAGATATTGCATAAGCATATATGCAGCAATAAGTCTAACTAGAAAGTAAAATGGATCCACTAATAAAACTACTAGTAATAACCAGATTAATCATCACTCACTATTTTACTTGTTTCAGTTTGTTGGTTTTTTGAGGCAGAAGCTGTCAGAAAGCAAAGAAAAAAAAAACATCAGACAAACAAGGAGATATTTGTATAAGTTTACACAAAGAAGTTTGTGTGTGTGTGTGTGTTAATAGGGTAGTTTTTTGTATTTGTAAACCATAGACAGTACTTTCTTTGCTCCTTCTTAACTGATTGCTGAGTGCAAATCCTCCCATCATCATCAGCTGCAGAGTCACACAGACCCAAATAGTGGTGGTGTTGCATGAGGAACCTGCTGATGACACTGAACTTAAAACAATGTAATTATCACATCATTAAATGTGAGCTACACACATTTTAACACAGATGAGCTAAACCACAACATACACTATCGCATAGAAGGTTCACTGTAAGAGTCTCATGTTTAGCTGCTATACAAAGTATATGTAAATGTAATATTAACCCAAGGTTAAGGTGTTTATTTTCTATTTATTTTTTATTCTTACCTGTCTCATGTGTGTCTTGGCCATTTAGGCCATTTGGTTGAAATTCTCCATTTGCTTCATGATGTTTAACCGTGTTCATATAGAAATGAAAAGATAAATAAGTTATGATCAGGAGACTTTAACCCTTGCAGTGCCCTGACCCCTATTTCTATTCCTTTACAAACCTGTCCATTTAATATTCACCATGATAGGAAAAAAATCTCACCAGTAACTTGGAGCTGAATTCCAGTGAAGAGCGAGTGATAAATTACTTCATTCTCTTCATTACTGACTCCACAGGAATAAACTCCTCCATCATCTTCTCTCACATCACTGATGTTCACACTCAACTCTTTGTTCCTCGTGTCATCAGAAATGGAGAATCTGCCGTCCTGATGCTGTTCTGATCCTCTGGTTTTGGTCACTTCAGTTTCAGGGAGACGATCCAGTTTGTAGAAGGACTTAATGTACGTTTTAAACTCTACTGGATAGGAGCAGCTGATCCTCACAGTCCGTCCGGAATAACCTCTTACTGTTTTTCTCTCACTACAACATGGATCTGTCAATCAGACACAGTGAGTTAGTGTAGAGTTATGATTAGATTTGGGTTCAGAAACAGGAGACAAACATCACTGTGATTATACAAAACAGGAAAAATGAACCTGCTGTTATATTAAAATGTTTTTAACAGCTAAGGTAACAAATGTCAGAGACTGTAAACATGTCTCACCTCTGTTCACTTTCAGGTTAATGTTCTGACTCCACACTCCAGTCTCTCCACCCTGATACACTCCTGTATCCTGTAAACTCAGGTTTCTGAATATTAATATAAGTGATTCACTGGACGCCAACAGAGTAAATCTGTCCTGATGAACCCGTTTGTATATCTGTTCTATCCGAACTCTTATTAAATCTTCACACTCTGTTTGTGTTTTCATTTTGCAAAAATACACAGGAGATGTAAAATTAATTGGGTGATTGAAGAAAATTATGAGACGACCTCCAGGATAACCAATCACATCAGAGCAGTGCACTGGACCTGTCAATCAAAAGGAAAGGATTTTAGTTTATTCTCTAATGATAAACTCCTCCACATTCTCTCACTGCTACAGTTCAGCATTAAAATAACTGCAGCACAAAATCATAAAGGTTCCTCCTACTCTACTCTGTAGTTAGATATTTAAAGTAGAATAACTGACCTGAAATCAGGAAAAAGGTGATGATGATGATGATGATGATGATGATGATGAGCGTCTTCATTCTGTACTGAACTTAAGCTTCGCTGATGTTCAACCAAACTCCAGTCCACTATTAAGAGACTTTTGTGGAAATCATAAAAGAAATACATATCTGTGTAATTTCTACATCTCTGCCTCCAGCAGTCTTGTGTTTAATCATTTCCTCTTTCTGTGGTGTGTGTCCATGTTACTAAACTGTGTAGTCCCTCCCACTGACTATGTCGAAACACTGTGATCTCTCTGCTGAAAAACCAAGAGATAAATCGTCAAATAGTGTCATTTAAAAGCATGGACCCTCTACTTTCCTGCTCTGTCTCTCTCTCTCTCTTGTTTTTCATGTGAAAAAGTTGCTCAAAAACTTCTGTGATCTCGCTGTTTTTAAAAACACCCTTGTTGGGTTATTTCCTTTTCATGCATACACTAATATAAGCTTGCTAGTTGTGTCTAAGATGTACTTGTGTGTGTAATAACTCATTAGATAATATCTTTAGCTCTTTTTGTTATGCACAAAATATACACCTCTTATCTGTATAATTGGGACCATCTTATGGGGCCTGCTTATTCATGCAGTCATTCAGTCAGCTAGTCATTAGGCAGCAGCACACGACATTACATCATGAAAAAGGTTAAAGGCTTCAGTTTCTCTATGACTTTACCCATGGTGTGGTTGAAGGGTGTTAAGTGGGCTGGCTAGAGTGTTTCAGAAAGGACTGATTTAAAAGCATCTACATTTCCCCTTTTCCTGTTCTCTCTATCTCTTGTGTTTGGTATAAAACCGTAATAGAACAAAAAAAAAAAATATTAAAACATTTGAGATTTAGCTAAACACCATTTAGCTACTCCATTCCCAACTGTCTGAAGGTTGAGAGGTGGGCTTCAGCTCATGGGCTGGTGCTTACCTGACTGATGATGTGGTGCTGATGGAGACTCTGGAACATTCTCCTGCGGTTTATTTGTTTAAATAAAAAAATGTAAGTTAAAAAATAACCTTTCCACAAACCTACATATTGGTCTTTATTTCCCCCACGTCAAAACAGGGGGCCTCAATGAAGGCTCGAGATCTTTGGAGAGCCTCAGTGGAGGCTCCAGATCTTCAGAGAACCTCAGTGGAGAACCCAGCCAAGCCGGGTTCGAAGGTGACATCGAATCTCCTCCGCCTGACTGGGAGGGCGGAACCAGAGCCTGCTTCCATCATCACCCGGGTTCTCAGGAGGAACCAGTGCTGCATCGGCCGCCCGGCGTGAGGAAGTCCCAGTACTGCTTCGGCCGCCCGGCTTGGAGGATGACCCAGCACCGCATCCGCTGCTCACCTGCAAGAGCGATATAACGCTGCCTCCACCGCTCGGCCTACTACATGAAATAACATTAGAAGCTTCTGATGGGATAATTGACATTATTTGAATCAATTGGAGGTGTACTGTACCTGTGATAATTTTAAGCCCTACCTTCAAGTTCAATGCCTCTTTGTTTGACATCATGGGAAAATCAAAAGAACTCAGCCAAGACCTCCAGCCAAGACCAAGAAAGAGACATTTTTTTTAAATCAATCACAGAACAACAGCAAAGGATCTGGTGAAGACACCGGAGGAAATTTACAAAAAGAATCTATATTGTATCTATACTAAAAATTCAAATTCAAATTGAAAGTCAAATTTTATTTGTCACATACACAGTCATACACAGTATGATATGCAGTGAAATGCTTATACAATCGCCAGTGACCTTAAAATATAAAAGCTTATAGATAAGAAATAAATATGAATAAAAAGAAATACGATAGAAGATAAATTTAACTAGGATAAAAAAAATATATTCTGTACAAATAAGGACATTCACAATATAGAAAAATATAGAAAATATAGAAAAAAAATTTACATTTATAAAAATTTAGAATTAATGTAAATAAAGAAAAAAATTAAGTAAAAATGACTGGGGGTGTGCAAATATGCATAAAAAGCAAGTGTCTTATTAAAGTGTCTTGTGCATGGTCCAGAAATCAAAATATGAATATGTAAGTGTAAGTGTGCATGAATGTGCCCATAAGTGTCCAGTCAATTTTGGATGTTAAATAGATGGTATTAGTCCTGTGTGGTGATGTGGTTGAGAGACCTTATCGCCCACGGGAAGAAGTTCCTCCTCAGTCTCTCTGTGTTGGCCTTCAGGGAGCGGAATTGCTTCCCAAAGTTTGGTCACGAATCATCACAAGCATATTTTCAAAGTTTTGGCAAAATGGCTTAATGAAAATGAAGTTGAGGTATTGGAGCGACAGTGACCTTAATCCAATAGAAAATTAGTGGGCAGAAATGAAAAAGCATGCATGAGCAAGGAAGCCTATAAAGTCAGTGACAGAAGGAACAGGCTACAGCAACTGTATTCCAGCGACATATTAGAAGAAGCTTGTGTAAGGTGACCCAAAATGTCTGACCCAAGTTAAACTATTTAAAGGCAATATTACCAAATAATAACTTGGTTTATGTAAACTTTCATCAGCCTCATTCATGAGACTTATGGAAAAATGCAGGACGCCCTGGACAATCGCTAAGCATCTGGGGTGGCATATCCAGGCTGATTGACTTGCGATGCTGTTGCCTGGCAACTGTGTGTATAAATGGCTTTTCTGAAGCCATTCTATTGTGGACTTGCTGTACTGTTTTGGTCCTGTTGTATCCATTTGGTCCATTTGTTCTGTTGCATCACCCAACTTCTACAGAGTTTTAGCTAACATAAAGACATTCTCAAATTATCCTTAGAAACTTTTGATATGCCTAGAAATTCATCTTCGTCTCTATGATTGCAAGCTGGCCAGGCCCTGATGTAGCAAAGCAGACGCAAATTATGATGTTTCCTCTACCATACATTATGGTCCTGATGATATTTTCATGAAGATTGACAGTGCCCTATTTACGCCAGATTTAGTGCTGCATGTTCTTTACAAACAGTTCAATCTTAGTTTTATCAGTGTACAAAATATTGCGAGAGACTCAGCTGAACAGACATCCAGAGGTAGTTCATTCCACCACCTAGGTGCCAGAACAGAAAAGACAGACATTTTCCCAATCTGAAAATGCTGAAATTAATCTAAACTTAATCAAATTCCATTATTTACTATTAAAATGTGTTTAATTTCTGAGCATATACTGTTTATGTGTGTATTGTAAAGTCTTGAGTGTATCGGATGGGCCATCTGGATTCTCTGCTCTGTCCTCTGGTACTTCTGTGTATGTGCATCATGATATTTAACCATCTTCATATACAGTATAAAGGAAGAGACAAATCAGAAGATTCAAGATCCATGTGGAACTGTAAGCCTTGTAGTGCTTATGCCTATTTCTTTAAACAAGTTTTATTGACTTCACCAGCAACTTGGAGTTGAATTACAACTGCTTGATTTCAGTGTGTGCGTCACTCATATAGTCAACATCCATGTGTGTGTGTGTACTGTTTTAAAGCATTTTTTGAAATGTATTTTGTGTCTGAGTGTAGTGACTTTTTCAGTAACTGCCCAACAATGGCCCTTGTGAAGAAAAAGGTTAAAAAGGCTACAGCAGTGACGGAGATGAATCTGTTTAACGGCAAAGCAGCTTTACACAGCCAAAGGAATTATTACAGTTTGTATGAAATGTGAATGTGTATGAATCAAAATGACAAGATTGTCCCTGATAAGCAAGGCAATGATGACAGTGACAGTATTTTAGTACAGGCTCTGTCCGCCCTACAGTATGCCAAGATCATGGAAAAGGTACAGCAAGGAAGAACAGGGCTGGGTCTTTCTCTGTACAAACCCTGGTGGAACAAGGCAACTCCACCAGAACGATGAAAGTTGGTAGTCCATGAAGTCCTGCAGCAGGAAGACGCAGCGAGATATCTTAAGACAGTGTCACAAGCAGGGGCAGTCGATAAACTGGGATGGGCTCTGACATTAAAAAAAGGACCTCGAATGGAAGGACGTGCGAAATGGAAGCAAGTAGAATCAGCTTCCTACTCAGAGTGACATACTGTATGATTTCATCCCCTCACCCAAAAATCTTCATCATCATCAATCAGTGAAGATTGATGATGCATCCCCTCTGTGCTCAGCACCGGCCTCCCTCAGATACATGCTCACTGCCTGTTTACGCACACAAGATTAGAAAATGCGGGCACATTAGCTTTCCATATCATCAGAAATAGTCACCTTAACCTTATGACCAAACCTGGTACTATGGTAAAATCTCTATGCACTGTCTAATTCATAGATCTGGCTGTACCAGGTGGAGGATGTCACAGACAAGGCAAACGAGAGAAAGAGGTTGCGATATGCTGATCTAAAGCTCGAGGCAGAACAATAGAGCTGGAGAGCAACAGTCTACCCAGTGGAGGTTAAATGCTACGTACAGTATTAGTTATTTTATGTATTATTGTTAATATTCTATTTATATTTAACAACTTTTCACTTTATTTACATTGAAATAGAAACAGATGACTTATTTTAATACAAGAGACTTGAAAGTCCTATTCAGACAACTCTTTTTTTTCTTAAGTGCAATCAATGTTTTTTTTGTTTGAAGAAAAAGCCAAAGAGAGAGAGAATCATGTGTGAGAATCATGATCTCAATTCCCACAAAGAAAAATTGTGATTCACATTGTGTCAAGAATTGTCCAGTTTTACTGTAGTCATGTGATTTAAGAGATAACATTGTGGCTTGGCCCTAAGATATTAGAAACACAAACCCAAGTCTGATCAGCCTGGGTGGGCCTGTATTAGCAGAGGGCATAACAACAACAAAAAAAAACATACCTGGAAGAACTTGTGCCAGAGGAACAACTTTAGGAACATTTTTTGAACATTAGGAAGAGAAAAGCATTCATAGTGGACTTCAGCACAAATCCCCATCATCAACAAGGCCTTCCTGTGAAGAGCGTGAACAGCTTCTTTATTACTTCAGATGCCTGAAAGACTTTAAGGCTGCCTTCCAATGTTCTAAGCAACTTCTACTCCTGCACCATAGAGAACATCCAGTACATTTTTTTTTTTCATTATAGTGAAATCTTTCTATCTTAGGTCATGGACAGTCGTATTAGCATTTCTCTGCATATCATACTGTGTGTGATTGTGTACATGAGAAATACAATAATTTATTATTTTTTTTAGAAATAGTTACTTATAAAAGTAATGTTACTTTTCAGGAAAAGTAATCAATTTTGCTTATTTTTTGTATAACAGTAATAAATTGCTATTGCTATTTATTAACCCTAACCTTAATATGACAGTAATGCGTGTTTCTCCCACCAGTGTTTCTCTCCATGAAACCTCCAGGAGCTCCGCAGTCAATCTCAGTAGAAAAACTAATTATTTTCTCAGAGTGAGTCGTTCTACTGTTCTTTTTTATGCTCTTTTAAAATGTTTATTGTTGTATTTTTTCATTAAAACAAACACATAAACAAAAAAATCAACGTGTTGCAGAATGTTTCAAACAGGGAATTGAAGTATGTATGCATTTTATTTAATTTCAGTCTGTTCAGTAATTTCAGTGCTTGTAACAGTTTTTTTTTATTTAAAACTGAAAGTAATCTATTTTGGTGGAAAATCCCCAGATATGTATTCTTACTTTATTCATTTATTTACAGTGGAACCTCGGATTGTGAGTAGCGCGGTTTGCGAGTGTTCCGCAAGACAAGCAAAGATTTTTAATAAATTTTGACTTGAAAAACGAACAAGTCTTGGTTTATGAGTACCGAGTATCATGTATCACGTATGCACTTCTTGTTTTTCTCTCTCTTGTGCTGCAGAATTGTGGGTAATCGTCTCCCCTGCTGGGTCTTTGTGCTCCTCTCTTACTGGTATAATCAACATCCGTGCACGTGTGTACTGTTTACTATAACACTGTGACCACGTGTGTGTGTGCGTAAAACATTTTATTTTGTATATGTATGCATGTGTGTACAGCGCACGTGTACTGTTTATTATAACACACGTGTTTGTAATGCAAAAGAAAGTCTCATTAGAGCGGTTAAAGATCTGATTTCTCCGTCTCTGCACTGATTCCGTTATGTGTGTCTGCGAGTCATTGGACACCATGTCTCTGCACCTCGCGCCTTCACACACACACCCTTTCTCCTGTCTCCTTCACACACACACACACACACACACACACTAACGGAGACACTGCTCTGACGGTATTCTTTTCAAAGGTAAAGTGCAGGTTAATTTGTTTTATTTTAACTCCACATGAGTGAGTCCGTTAGTGTGCACGCCCACTCGAGTATCAGAGATGTTTCTTTTCTTTTTTTCCGATGAGGCAGATAAGAGAGGAGGAGGGGTTACGGTGTAAGACGAGAAGAGGAAGAGGCACAAACACGCACACGCACAAACATGCACATACAAACACGCACAGACATACACAGCGCTTGCGAGTACAAACGCACACATATACACAGCAAGTGCGCAGACAAACACTAACAGAACCACATATCTCTTGGGATTTATTTTTACTTTTTTCAAAGGTAAAGTGGAGGTTAATTTGTTTTATTTTTACTTTATATTTTGTAGGAATTCATTTTATGTATTTATTTTTTTGGGGCTGTGGAACGAATAATCTGAGTTTTCATTATTTCTTATGGAGAACTTTGGTTTACGAGTGTTTTGATATACGAGCCGACTTCCAGAAGGAATTATGCTCCCAATCCAAGGTTCCACTGTATTTGTTTGTTTGTTTTATATACTGTAGCACTTTTAAGAAGGGTCACTTTTGCAAAGCAGCTTTATAAAAAGAAAATTCTGCTTGATCTAAGTTTAAATCACCCACCCCTATGAGTGCGTGAGTGTGTACGTAAAAACAGCAAAATTGTAAAATACATTGTATTTGAATGCCAAAACCAGATGGCTGGTAAACAAAAGAGAAAAAAAGTTTGAGTTATTTGTTAAATCACCTTTCTGAAATAAAATGTTTCTTAAAGAATTACAATATAAGTACACTGAATAATAATTTTACCTTAAAACAAATAAAATATAGGATTTTTATATGCATTTATACAGTAAGTGTTATACAGTTTATTCAGGACTGAGAAATTTCATCTATGCTTTTTATCCACCGGTCACGAATTGGGTGTTATTGGCTGTTGTTGCCATGGGCACAAAGGGCAGGCATAGGCGCAGAGGGTTGTGTTAAACAAAAGTGTCTTTTAATAATACTACAACATAAAACACGAACAATAAAGAAACAAAACAAACAAAGAAACAAACAACAAACTCAAACTGTAACTAAAAGCCATATTTATGGCTTTCTGTGGAAAATTTTTAGTGATTTACTAAATACCCAGAAGGCCTCTGTTCAAGAGTCCTTGATCCACTCGCTACAATAACAGAAAAGGCGCCTGCACAACAAATTGAGGAAGTGAGAAAACACGCTTGCAGAAGGCAATGGATAATTAACAGAGTAATAGATAAGAAAACTAAAGAAAAAAACAATAATACTAATAATATTTACTAATATTTTATTATTATGTACTAATAATATCTACTCGTAATATCTACGTGGCTACTGATAATGTTTTAATGATAAGAAAAAAAGTATGCAAAGTGTGACCCAAGAACAACCCGTACACACAGAGTGCAAGAAATTAAGGAACTTTATTGGAAGGGAAAACACAGAAACTGCAGGCATTGATCCAAAATATAAAAATAAGCTTTCGGTTCTACTTTAATTGGGACACAGAGCGCAAAGAGCCAGACTTCTGCTTTTAAAAAGCAGATAAACAACATAAATCATATTTGTTATAAT